>WWPM01013339.1:0-16703 GCA_023279145.1 Glomeris maerens | reverse complement strand
TTGGTCTTCTTTCGAATTAGAGCAAACTGACCTCTGCGACCAGCCTGCATTTCACCAGAAAGCAAATTACGTGTAAATACCCCCATTTTCCGGAACAAATCTAAATATAATGGCAAAAAGAAACTCGAACCTTGACTCTTGTATTTGGCGTAAGAGGCGAGTAATTTGCCATCGCTTCGTACTCTCTTTTCTGCTGCACGATGTCGGCACCTACCAACTGCTTAAAGTGCGTGTTAAGATGTCGCCGCAGTAAAGTCTTGCTCGGTGGGATTGACAGCAACGTTGCCAACAACTCCGCTTGAAACTTCGTCTCGTGAATCTAAACCAAAACAGATGGCGATTTGTGCCCAGTGTCAACTCGCGTCGATAACAACGCACCATTAGTCCGCCGTGAACTCCGCTACCGCGCAAGTTCGGTGCGTATTCCGATAGGTCAACAGACCGCAGCCATTCCATTACACGGTGATTGGTCCATAAGGCAACTTCCGATGGACAAGGTGGATGCATATGCTAAACGTAACCTCAATTAATAAGCATACGTAGATTTTACACTTCCTTTAAATTTGCCCTTTTCTCATTAGTAGAAAACACCCAAATCAACATAATGATTAAGTGTTTCTTACTGTATTATCCCTCATATTAATCTTATTGATAAAACTTTAGCAAATAATGACTCGGAAATACGATGTTCACTTCACGTACCTCATCGGGAGACGGCCGCCGCTTGAGGCAACTCGGATCGTAATTATACTGTCGCAAAATCTGAATGCCGCTTTTGATGCTCAGATGATGCAAAAGATTGGTCACTTTCAGAATGATCAGGTCCTCCTATATACACCGCGCACCACAAAACTCTTAGTAAAATACTATAATCAACTAGGCAATTGCAAATTTGTTATTTCTGTATATACCCGGTCATGCGAACCTTATCCTTGAATGCACATATACATAATAATAATAATACAGATAGTTTTTGTTAGACAAAGGCTTAATCACTTATTATCATTGTTAGTAACAACGCGAGCCGTCGTTTCTGCTCACCACGGTCATACGATTCAAGACACGGCCATCGACTCTGGCCTCGCTGAAAGCTTCTTTGTATTGCGGCAGCCCCACATCGTCCAGCCATCTGGTCACCCAGTTATGGTCCAGTTTACCCAGAAGGTCTTCCGATTCGGAACCCACAGCTTGTAGAGCCAGCTGCAATTTTTTACGGTGCAAAGCATTCTTGATCCCTAGTTCCTGAAACAAAAACAATGTGCGATTGAAATCAGGCAAATATTTCAAATCCAAGCGACAAATTGAAAGTACATAGCATCCATTTTCAAATTGACAAATGCGGTAGGACTTGCCTTTTCTAGATCTAGCGACGTAGCTCGCAACAGATGATCACCGCTTTTCACCCATCTCTTGCATTCCCCCAGATACATGGTAAGACCCATGTCATGCAACCACGCGGCAACCCTTTCGTTATCCCACCGAGCAAACGGCACGTCCAACCCGCTGCGAGACAAATCGCAATTAATTGCCATCGATAATTGATTACTTATAATCGGAAAATTCTTGCAAATATCCATTACTGCCTGTCCGCTTTTAGATCTTTAGACCACGCTAACCGAGCACCCGCAGTGGACCTGATGCCGCCCCTTTTAAATTCTCCTTCGGAAACGTTTTCACGCTCCAAATGTTGCGAGCTGCTACGCTTTAATCTGCAAATAAAATTCCCCCCAACATATGAATTACCATCAATCACTCTAAAATTCCATTGCTTACTTTCTTCCAAAGATCTTCATAAAATATTTATTCTTTCTCTTACTGCCATTCAACATAGGGGAAGGTTGTGGCGAAGTGGAACCGGGAGTTGCATCGGTTTCCGGAGTCACTATTCAAGTTACATTACTTACATTAGAACATGGATCAATATTTGTAATGGCTGTTGGGAAAAATGAAATTTACAATTACTTTTCCCCAAATTTTAAACCCATCTGTGTAGAACAACTCTAGAAATTTCAATTTAGTGAGATTGGAAATGTAGGAAACACAAAACTAATAACTATTAATTACGCCAACTGCACATTGAGCTAATTTCTCACTACTAAATGCCAAACATGACAAAACAGCACATATATGTACACCAACAATAACTAAAAACTCTTACGGAAAGATACTGTAAATAACAGAAATGCATGCAAAATGAAATGACCCAAGCAGACTAGAACTTTAAAAAGAAAAGTAAGGCAAGTATTTCATACATTTTCGTGTGAAGCCAACTAAGTACTTCTTGTTCCAAACTATGCATTATAAAATTATTTTGCAATTTTACCGCCGACTCAGCAGATACGAATTACTTTAGGCTTCCACTCAAACGAATAAAAATAAGAAAATGAGCAGCGTATCGCGCAACATGGGTTCGGTTCGCGATAACATGAGAATTATAAGACAACGGACAAGGATAGGAAAAGGAAAAGGCCCATCACCTAAGCTGGGAGCACTGCGGCTTCGCTTGCCCGTTTTTAAACGGAAAAACCCTTTACCAAACGAGAGCCCCGACGACTTTTGCCGGACCCGGAAATTGTCCAGGTCCGAGTTGTGTAAGCTGCGGAACGAGTTAGTAGGCGAAGCTGCCAAGATGGCCGCCGTCGGGGTGCCGTGATGGCCGAGATTGCGCGGCAAAGTGCTGTAGCCGCTCAGGTCTACGTTACCTACGCCGTGCCTCATCTTCAACGGAGGAGTCTGAAATGCATTTCACGTACGGTCTTACGTCAACACAAAAAACACACCAGCTTTACATCGATTTCTTTACTTTTGGTGGCATTTGAAGCGTGCTTTCTTCCATACTTGACCTGTGGCTGGAAATCGTATTATCCTACGTATATTTAAAAAAAAAACAATTCCTATATTAGCATTATAAAGCAAGTAAGTATACCTTTATAGGAATATACCTGAGTAGGAACATTCTGCGGGGTCGAAAAATTACTTTTCGAAATATGCTGCAACGGGGATGAAGTCGAGACGGGTGACAATGAAACGCGGGTTGACACTGCTGCTTTGAACTCGGTCTATTCAATAAAAAACATATCCATTTTTTACTAAACAGAACTAGATTTTCACATAACTATTAACAAAACGATTCAGTTACCGTGTTTTTGTCAATCAGACACGGCATGAAACCGACCGAAGGCTCGTGCGCGTCTTCATCGAAAGAAGAATTATCTTAGGATACATAAAATCCATATTAAACGAGATATTCTGAAATATTAATTCAACAATTACATTTTGTAAATGAACATAACAATACAGGTGTAATTAAAATAATCATGTGTAATCAAATGTCCAAAAAATTATAAATAAATGGAATTACATTTGCTGTGGCCAGCGTTCGCAACGAGTTCCTGAAGCCGCTTGTATCTAGTGACAGCATTTCTTAACTCGTCAATTTTCCGATCCTAAAGACATCGCAATGCAAGTTTCCAGTTATTCCACACTATATTACATTATTTTCATCTTTTGAATCACCTTTTCTTCATTAGCTGCCATCACAGACTCGAGTGTTTTATGAAGACGTTCCATCTCAACTGAATCTGTATACATATACAACAAAAAAGCCTTCATTTCTTAAAGAATAATAAAAATAACTGGACTGAGTGTAGTAATTAATTCAGCCACATAAAAACAACTTATTCATACCAGTATTAGTTAATTAATATAAGGGGCCAAAGCAGAAAAAAACAACAACAGAAAAACCAAAATTCTAAAGAAAAATGTTCTAAATATTGACATTTTAATTGAATCATGAACTGAAATTTCTGGGTGAAAAAGCTTACTCTGGCGAAAAGGCTTGTGAAGCGCGGTAGACGAGGAAGATACCGAAAGGCCTTCAAAAAGACGAGACATACCAAAGAATTGAGTTATAAAGTTTGTAAAGAGCAGCAAAAATAAAAGAGGACAAGTTTAAGTAAAAAGCCTGAATTCCTATAAGAAGACGACAAAAAACTAACAGATGTAAGTTTAGTAAATATACCCGAATCCGAACTAGGGTTTTCCCTATTGCCAGACATTGCTTTTCCTCGCAAAGCAGCTAGTTCCTGTTCCCGTTCGGAAAGTTGAGATGACAATTCCATCTGTTTACGTCAAAATCATTTCAGTTCCAACGAGCACAAACCCATATTTCATTATTTTCTTACTACTTCTTTTTAAATTTGCGCTTCTTACCTCGATTTGCCGGGCTCGGCTTTCCATTTCTAACTTGCCTCTTTCAAGGTTTGACAAGCGCAGTTTCAGTCTCGACAGTTCCGTCATCAGATCCAGCTTCTGCGTCTCCAAATTGGAGCGCGTCATCAGTTCCTGGAATTAGAAGGGAAGTAGTTGCATTACAAAAACAACATTGCAGCTTTACAAACACGCCAACAACATGCAATGTGTCAAATCTACTAGTACTACAACTTTTAACGTACGTGCTGTAACAAGTGCTCAACGTTATCCAGATGATCTTTCTTCTCGTGCAGAATTCCTTCCAGATCCCGAATCTTGTAAGTCTGGGCATCAATCTGGTCAGTTAAAACATTGACCTGCGAAACACGTACAACAAAAACAACTTTAACCATTATTTTCATACAAATGCAACCAAAATTCAAACTCATTTCAATAATTCATCACACAAAACAATAATACAAACATAAAAATACAATTTCACAAATGCAACCATTATTTTGTCTCGCAACAAATGACATATTTCGAAATTTTATTTAGCATTCGAAATTATCATTATTTTACATTAGATTTTACAACTAACATTAATTCATTCCGCTTTGAACATTTGTAGCCAATAACGGTAACATTCAAGTTTCACAAATTTATCTTCGATTGTAATCCGGGATCTATTTAAAGCAAGTGGAAATTGTTGAAAGGCTCACTACACTATCAGATGTTAAGTCCACACTATTGCCAGATGTCGATGAAGTCACATCCGCTGCATAACATCTATATTTGTATTTCGTTTTAAAAATACAGTGTACTATATACCGACTCCGAATTGATTCTGCGCACCGCAACAATTTCAAATTACGACAAATATTTACCCATTTCTTGCCAATACACACCTGAAGTGCCAGATTATCCTTGTCTCCTTCGAGTCTTCGCACCTTTTCTTGGAGATCATTGTAGTCTTTGGGAAATCCATTGGCCTGAAATATTAAACAGGAGTTTTTGCAAATTGATTGACCACACAACCAACAAGCGACATTTGTAAATACCATTCTAAAATACCACCTAAAATGTACGCAAAAAAAAACCTTCCACCACAAAGCTACTTTGATCATCTACCTGAGCACAGTTCTTCCACTGAATATACTCCATAAGAAAGTGATCGCTACTGTAGCAATGATGCAGACATCCACATACAACTCCTCTACATAGAGGTTGTTGCTGTTGTAACACTTGAGCCGGTCTGCTGCGGCTACTGTACTGACCACTACTACTCCTCCGTCTCCTCGGCTGTCTCTGACACTCTTGGTCTCCGCAAAGCCCGGCCCAACACGTAGGTGACGGAGAAGAAGACGGCGACATGGTCACTTGTCGAGGAATCGTTTGCGATTTCCTGTGCTCAGTTCCGTCGCTTCCATCCGAACAACAATGAGTAGCGGTCAGTAGATGAGCCCGTGGAATGGTCATCGCTGCGGTGGTGACCGGCGAAGAGCAACATGACCGGGCTTGGGTGTGATGCCGCACCGCCGAGTTACTTCTTTTCACGTCCATTCAGTAAAAAAAAGATTGAAAACAATCCCATATTTCATATCCAATGCAGATGATTCCGATTTTTACAGCGCCACCTTGCGGTTTGAGCTACACGTATGTACATTGTCAGAATGAAGTAACAATTTTGCATAATATACAGCTTCCAAAAATACACAAGTGTATGCATAGGTGGCGCTGCAATAATAGTCCATAATGATTTCATTTCTCGCTTATCACGAGATGTCAGCACTTATTTCAATTCTCTTATTGTAGATATTCAACTGCATTTTCTGTGCACTTTTTGCATTCTAAATTTGCATTCAATGCAAAACGGTTGCAACAGGAAACCCGATTTCTGGATTTCTCAACAGCAAACAACACAAACACCCTTCCTTATTTCTGTGTACAATGACAATCGTAGAATTCACATTACTAGGCTACTTGAAATTAGTGCTGCCACCTGGTAATGTTCAAATAAGCTGAAATCAATTCTGGAACATGTGCCTTGTTCAAAAGCCAGTTGGGATTCCGGGTTTCATGGACTACCTTGGCGGTCTTCTATCCAAAGAAGCAGTTGTGAACGGCCATCCAACTGCCCCTTGGTTATGGCCACATTGGTATGCATCGAAAGCCTGGGTAGGTTTCAGGCTATCCGAGCTTTGAGGTGGTGCTGCTGCTGCTGCTGCTGCCCAGAAGCCGGGGTACCTCGGAAGCCGCGAAGCCGCGCTAGCTTCTCGGCTTCCAGTCACCACCTGACCCTGACTTTGAACAGCTGTCGTTTTCTGATCCGAATCCTCTCCTCCGATCACCAGATAGTCCTCTCTTCTTTGCTGCTTCTGCTGTTTCGGCTGCTTGCCGCACCTGACAGCGCAAAGGTCCGGCGTGGTTATCGTAGCCGCGTCTTTCTTGCTGGCCGTATCTTTGCCCGAAGACGGCACCCATTCGAATTCGTTGGTGGGCGTGGCTATGGCTCCACCATCTTCCTCCTCGTCCTCCTCCTCTTCCTCATCATCATCTTCATCCTCATCTTCCTCGTCATCTTCCTCCGTCTCGCAATCTTCGTGCTCCGGATGGTGGGTTCGGCGCGCTGCGCAGCCCGATGGTGGTGTGCCTTCGAATGGTTCCAAGTGCCTGGAATGGATACCATGGCCATCGTTGGTTGTTGAAGGCTCAGTCGGTTGCCAATGTGGCCAAGCTCTCTGGTCAGAGGTCACCCTCTGCATCCTCACTAGTTCCAGAGCCGGTTGGATTGGGTTGTTACGGCCGATGCCGAAGTCGTAATGTCTCCGCATCTCGCGACTTCAATCGGCCATCTTGGGTGTTTCTGGACAAGTTCGATTTTTCTCGGCTGTCGTTTTTAGCTGCCAGTGTTGAGTATAGTGCGTGTGCGCATGCGCCTTGCATTACTCGATGCTCGTTGGACAGTTATTAAGGCTGCTGTGAGCATCAGCATCAAGTCAGACAGGGGAGAGAGAAGTTTGGCCGATAAAAATAGACACTCTTTTCATGATGCTTGCCAGAGTTTAGAGCTGGCTTTTTTTTTCCTTCTTCTCCTCAACTGTTTTTTCCATTACAGTACCACAACCATGTGCAGACATTTGAAGGTTTTTTTTTCCCTCGCCAATTAAAACATTACATATATAATTGGGCAGGAAGTTGGCAGGTTTCAAACTAAAAGACACTTTTTTCTCAATTCACATTGTCCTACTGAAGAGTTTCGTTGAAAAATGATTGGGCATTTCATTGCCCGTAATTTTTTAAAGTAATTCCACGCATTCGTTTATTTATTAGAAATCAAAATACAATGTTCCTAGGGAAGCTTAATTATCAAAACCATTGCCTTGAGGAATTCTCTAAATGCTGTTTAACATACAATTATATTTTATATATTATAAGTAATCACTGTAAGCGTCATTCGAGATAATTTGGTTATCAACACAAAATGCTTGTTACCAATTTAAGTTACAATTAGTTATCCATAACATAATATCAATTAAAGACTTGTGAGACGAGACAAATTACACATTTTATAAAAATATGGGAGTACTATTTATTGGCATATTAAATAAAACAAATGCAGGGCGCAATTATGACTAATTAATGTAGCTATAATAGCTAAAACTCGTTTATAATTACATACTTGAAACTGGAATTAAAAACTTCAATTACAGAAAATGGCCGTTTGTGTTGCTTATTATTCTTGGCAAACAAGTTTCGTACTTTCAAAAACGAGTATCGCAATGGATCCAAAATGAGAACTTGACTCGCAGTGTGGGAGGATGTAATTGGTTCAAATCAGTTTGAAACATAAGAGAGACGAGACAATCTTCTTAATAGTGCAACATAAAAGATCATTGGCCTTTGTCCGCGTGGGTGAGACAAAACTTTCCTGGATCATCATTAAAGAAAATGTCACTTGGCAAAAAGCCACATGCAAACATAAGTACACTGCACCCCACATCTAATTTCATTATAAACTACCAAAACATTTGTGAAGTTTTCAGTGGAATGCATTCTAATAATTTTCTAAACAACTGCACAATGAAAACTGGTTTATAAAAAAATGCATATTTGTTGCAAGTTTGTTTTCATTCCACAGTAAAAAAAATGCCACTAAACCACGTGACAAAAAATGATAACACCACTTCTCTACAGAAGAGTGCCATGTTCACCCTTATATTATAAAAAGTTGCAGATCTATATTGTTTAGGCTTTCCTATCTGTTACCAAATTCACTTTACCGATGTATATTCCATTTCTAAATACTGACCACGTCACACCACACTTGCCAAATCCGTTTTCGTTTTCCTTACCGCGGTTAGAAATTTGCATCTGTTTGGACTCGGGCTTCTTCTGCTCAAGTTTGCCGGCGGCGGTCTGTAAACCACCGGTTCCGCAACCAAGCCGGAACTCACGTGGCACGCGTACGGCAACGCTACCGGAAAGCCTTGGGCCGTGCCGCCAGGAGGAGGCAGCAGCATCTTCTTCCTCGACATCGGAGGAGAAGGCACCACAGTTACCATGAATACGCATTCCGCATCCGGAACTACAACTCCCGCCGCGTTGCCGCTTCTTTCTGGCGGCAGCGCGCGTTCGTCCAATGAATGGATGCGGAGTTCTTGCAGTAACGCTTCCACATCCATGTCTCTGGGCGCCGTGTCACGTGATAGTCATCATGTGGTGCGGAACCACCACTAGGATGATCAAACACGCGCACACGCTACTTCTCGGTATGCGTGTTTTATTTCCAACTTACCGTACGCTTTTTTGGCAACCGGCGTAACGCAAATAGCAGCGACATCTCTTGCGACCAACTGGCTGTTGACCCAAAATGAGATCTCGCTTGGCTATTTGTCGCCGGCTTTTGGATGGCGAATCGCAAGCTTTTGCGAGGGGAAAAAAAACTTCACTACGTAGTAGTATATAAGCTACAACCATGGTGAAGCCAACTTGCTGGTGGAATTGCTCCAGATTACTGGATTAAAATCTTTCTGGTTTCGGAAGCTTTGGCGATACAGTGATCCGCATTGTGGAGTTTTTTTTACCGTTTGGCATACAATACCTTCGTAAAAATGCTTTGTTTTATTGCCACACATCCCGGCAATGAATAAATGTATGAACATTGCTGGATTTTTGCTACGTGCATTAAGCAATAAAGTCTGCAGCACAGTCCTCTCCAATGTTTATCGAATTGTAAAATAACCTAATCAGTTTTCCCTGGTCCTGGCTACGATACAACACGTCAAACAAATTCCAACCCAACGTATATTACATGTGAAATAGTGTAGATTGAACTTACCAACGCGCAGTTCTCCGATCCGTCCAGAAGCCACTGAAGGAGGAATGTACGTGTATCGGGCGGAATGTTAACTGGACACGCCGGGCTGTTGTCGTTACCGTCGGGGAATGATTTCAAGGCTGATTTCAGTTCCTCAGCCAAACGTTTCACTGTTACGCTGTCACACGTGGACCGTGGAATGTCGTAATGATTTGGTTTCTTTGTAGCGCACGTGTCGAATCCTACAATCGTAATGTGTAACCAAATTAACCAAGCTATACTTACAGATGTTGTGTATATGTTTGTTATACTTCAATGTATTTTAATCAAATTTGCCAAAATAAATACTCATATAGTTCATATCAAACCGTAACCAATTTACAATACGCAGTAATTATTGAATAACAGCAATTTCCAGATCAGCACCTGCAATTATACCATCCATCTGCTCAAGAGCTGCTGCCAGAACTTCACTTGCATCTGCATTTGGTCCTGACTTTTCCATGATTCATTTACAGATTTCCAAACCTAAAACGTAAGAAAAGCAATTACTCAGTTTACATTGGCGATTATTATATCATTAACTATATATCAGTCGGCTGCGCAACATTATAATCAAGAGAACGCTTATTTAATCATGATTATTATCTAATAATAAGCTCTGACATGAGTATGCAGAAATATGCGAGACAACTCGTACCTTCCCACGATCCAAATAGCGACCAATGACGTATCGAAAACCACGTTTTTACAATTTTACAAACCCGTTAATTTGGAAAACTGGCTAACAAATTGCTTTAACATCTTCCGTTTATGACATCCCAGTGAAATAAAACGCATCTGGGTGCAAATATAGCAGTAAAAGAAAAGATTCCAAGCGGAACGAGAAGCGAAAGTCTTGTCACAGTGAATGATGTCCGCGATGAAACGAAGTGCCTGTCCATTTCCAGGCCATGCCATACCAATGGAGCCAGGTTTCCCGTCAGCCAATCAGAGACGAACGCACCACGATGACGTCTCCATGTATTTCGGTCGGGTGATGACCGCATACGATGACGTCAGAATTGTGTTGGGTTGGTGGAATTCTCCTATAGAGCTTACATTATTACTTCTTTATACCTTGGTCCGTTTCGAAGTAGATGGCGCCACTAACTGAACCCGGATGCCACATTAGAGGGATGCCACTTGTCAACTAGCGCCACCTATTGCAATTCTAACGTACTAAAGTAGGTACGTATGGAATCCTCCACTGCAGTTAAATCAATACATAGGTACATTAATTCCACAGGGGACGTTCACGTATTATGAAACTAAAAAATCCATATTTTCACCAATTTCTCCCACATTTTAACTCATTTCGTTTACTTCTTTTTTCCTAAATTGTTTAATAAAGTATTTCCTCTGGAATAAAATAATTTATTCATATATTAATAGCAATGTATATGTACATTTTATAATATACAGTATTTCAATGAATCAGTCAACATTTATTAGATAAAAACATCATTCACATAATATTGCTTAAAAATTAATTTATAAAAATTAAGTAATTTTTTCAATTGCACATGCACCAATAAAATGCTACATTTGAAATATTAATATCCTACCCTTTTATATATTAAAACTGCTGGAATTTCACAGTCATCCAATCGTTTCTATGAAGCGTCTTTCAATTTTCATTTTGTAAAACCTTCAAGGAAAGAAGTTCATCTTTTCTCTTGAAATACTGTTGCAATCTTCCAATACCAAACCTGCAAAAAAATTATAAATTATATACAATTAAAATTTGCAATTATGTTAATAACATAATTAAATACCCTATGAAATCAAAGTCGATTTTGGAGTGATGACCTTGAACAAGAGCCCAGATTCCCCAAAGCAAATATGAAGCCTGGAATAAATAACTTGTTAAATAATCAAATTAAAATCATAAATTCCCAATTACGAAAGCCAAACTATCTTACCAATGCAAATTTGTTAACTTGCACATACAACCTTTCTATATCAACATCTGTTACTTCTTTGCCAACATCTCCTTTGTGTTCATACCAAAGTTCCAAATAAGATTTCAACCACTTTAGTTGGAATTCCTTACTCGGGTATCTTTCTTGTACATTTTTCTCGCATCCTTGGTCCAATCCTAAATTATTATTAGGAAATGTCATTAGTATTAAAACACAGTCAAAACATTCAATTACTGCTTGCATTATGTACATTATTCCAAACCTGCAAATTCACAAAAGTGATTTCCAATGTCGTAAGCTTGGTAATTGTATCCAGCGTATTCGTAATCGATAAACCACACTTGATCTTTGAGAGAGAAAATACAGAAAACACATAGTGTAATTGATATTGTAATTTAACCGACTCGGGGGGCAGTCAACACTATTGTGTACCATTTTCTTTATTGTGAATTATATTATTTAGCAGCGCATCGTTGTGGCAAAAAACCACTGGCGATCCCAAATCGCAAAGGTGATTTTCCAGTAATAAAATCTCATTGAACATAATTTCTTTACTAGGGACATGCTCCAGTAACCTAGAATATATATAATAGTATTTATCAGCATTTGACACAATAAATTTCCTTCTCAAAAACAAAATGCACCACAATAATGTAAAATATGATAAACAAATCAAAAGTATCGAGCTCAATCAATTATGAATTATTGCGTTTAAATACTCCTATAATCATGTTATAAATCACCAATTGGTCTTATCAACAGCTGCGTATGACGATGGAACAAGGGAATACATTTTCCTTAAAGTTGGGAACAGTAATGGCTCGTGTTGGACCTCGTTCGGAAAAGTGAGACTGTGAAGTTTGGCAAAGTTGTGCGCTACGAGTCTAAAAATGGCAAAATGTAAATGGTACTCAGCTGGGCTAAAATATTGCAAATGTACCTGCCCAGTTGCACATCTCTCACAGCATTTACATCAAACACCACACCGGGAATGTAACTATAGCAAATGCCATTATCAAACGTCGCGTACAGCGGAGGAGCAAATCCAACTTTGTTTAAATTCTGAACCCAAACACAAATTACATTTATTTCCTATTACTCGTGCAATAGCATTTATAAATAATTAAACAACACACCAGAATATTGTTTAATTCGGCTTTTCTATCGATGAATAGCTCAGTGTCATTGCCATAAATCCTTATAAGAACAATATCTTGTGCATTTTCTTCTGTGTAGCATCCAACAAGAGTGTTGGAAATTCCTTCAGTGAACATCTGCAATTAAATTAGGAATTGTCTTGTACACAAACATTTACAATTATATATATAAATCAATATTGTAGTTAGTCATTCAGATAGTGAATACTGTTTAAATAAATAATAAAAATGATAGTCGAAATAATCAATCACGCCCCTAAAGTGATAAATCTGTGAGAATGTAGATTGAGAATTTGTTGCACTGTTACATGACCTTCTTAATGTATGTCCCCCCCAACTGGAAACCTTGCACCTGAGCAAATTTTTACCTTGAAACGAACATCACTGTGGTTCCATGTCGGCCGAACTATATCTAGAAGTTTGCCGGAATATTTCGATAAATTATTCTCGTTCAGCTCAATATTTATATGCGGAATCATAGTGTAATATTTGCTCAAACGTCACGCGTAAAATGATATAAAATTAAACACGATTACGTATACAGCGCCAAGGACGACAGACCACCAGACAGACTCGTGGTCTATCTGTAAGTGTTGCCCGACTCTTATCATTCCCTGATAATAGAGCCCACTTTATTATTGAACGTATTCAATGAACGTAATCAATGTTTTGCTTCAGTAATCAAAAACTGATTCTTTGTTTTGGCTATTTGCATTGACACTGACGCAATCCTATATTTCATTTCACACAGTATTGCGCAGCAGTTGCAGACCAAGATAAATAAATAATGTAGCACTGTAGGAGTATTTAAAAAAAATGTGACGTCATCATGGTGCCTCGACTCCGGCACAAAAAGCATTGTGACGTCATCAGAGTGCGTTGGCTCACGGAAAAGCTAGTTCCATTGGCATGGCCTGGTTGCAGCCAGTACCAGTACGCATCGGTCGATTGGTCACCGGACGTTTGGCAGTGCCAAAATACACACCAAGATATGAAGAAAACAAACTCTATTTTTTGTTATTCTTTGCTTCTGATTGGTCATATCTTATGAAATGCTTTTCCGAGAGAACTCATTTCAATTCCTGTTTGCATTATGATGACGCATTGGCACATCAATCACAATTTGATGACTGGGCAAAGAAAAATACGAATTAAATATATGGGCTGTCCCTTCATACAAACTCCACCCCTCGTGCATTCGCTTTACGCTAGAACACGAAACGGAGGGATAACGCGTAGTGAATCAACCCAGCCACTGCATATATAAAACGTGCCGCATTTTCCTACCACCTCAAAATATTAGGTTGCTGTTTAGGGTCAACAGTGTTTGAACGAACAGCTCCTGTTCCCGTTCTCGACCAAAATAAGTTGTTAAATTAGCACGAAGTGCAATCGACAAGAAAGAAGAAAATCGAAGAAAACACCGACGAATAACAATGGCAGCCATTCAGATTCGCCAACATTACCACGAGGACTGCGAAGCTGGTGTAAACAAACAGATCAACATGGAACTTTACGCTAGCTACGTTTATCTGTCGATGGTGAGTAGAGTTCTTGGAAGATTGGTAAATCGTCATAACCATCGCACGATATGATGCAACCAATCAACGTCGGCTTTAGGCTTAGAACCGCCATTAGGCCTAATAATAAGTCCGCCATGTTTCAGAACATCGATTGGTTTTGAATATAACTTTCACACCAAACATAACCGAATAAAACTATGTCATTGTTAACTTGTGAAACTTCTAGATGATGGGGTTAATTCTGAAGGGTTTTCGAGCAATTAATGTAACTTCCCGTGGAACTAGTCCAGTCGACCCCGTACTGAAACCCCATTGCGCAATCAAATGAAATGCAAACATTTCTGCTGAATTTTAAGTTTCTGCAAAAATGCTGTGGTACTACCAGACAGTATTTCGAAAAGGGACAATTCAGAAACAAGAACAGTATAATGAAATGGTATTTATTGAATTGCAGGCTTACCATTTTGACCGTCATGACGTCGCACTGAAGGGCTTCGCCAAGTTCTTCAAGAAGGCTTCTTACGAAGAGCGAGAACACGCCGAGAAGTTGATGCACTACCAGAACGAGCGTGGTGGCCGCATTGTGCTGCAGGACATCCACAAACCGACTACCGATGACTGGGGCAACGGAGTCGAAGCCATGGTCTCGGCTCTGGAACTGGAGAAGACCGTGAATCAAGCCCTTCTGTCACTGCATCAGATCGCGGACCAACACGGCGACAAGCAGGTGTCAAAAAAGTTCAACTGTATAACCAGCGTACAGCATCGTATATCTGCGCGACGCTTACGTATTTTCTTGTTGTAGATGTGCGACTTCATTGAAACCCACTATTTGACGGAGCAAGTGGAAGCCATCAAGCAACTGGGCGACTACATCACCAACTTGAAGCGTGTCGGACCCGGTGTTGGCGAATTCCTCTTCGACAAGCGTCTTGGCGAAGAAAGCAGCTAAATTTGCCACTTGATGGAGATCTGTACTGTTGCCGCGCACTGATTGGCACATGCTTCTGCAGTCTTTAAGAAGTTCCATTTCTTAGCTTTTTTTTCTTACAAGTTTTGGTACATAACACATTTTGCTGATTATTTTCCTGTTCTCATTAACTAGTTTCCTTGCCTGGTAGTTGTGAAATAAAAAAATGAAACTTCTGTTCTGTCTCTTGTATTTATTCTTGTTCAACATTTTTCTATGGTAAGTCTACGGAGAAAATAAATTGATCAAACTTGCTGAGGAAAATAATGCAATTTGAACAAATCAAAAGTATCGATTCAATATTTCAACAATGTTTTCAGATTGGAGTTTACTGTATTTATGTATTTATTTATTGTAACCCTTTCAATCCCTCAGTAGAGGGTGGAAATAAACAACAAATTAAAAGTATTGAAAACATGTGGATTGGGATCAAGATTTAAATTTAGAAGTAAACTGGCATCTTACTCCTTCATTGCCCACCAAATTTCAGAAAGCGTAATAATGGTTGTGAAGATGCGTTTCTATAAGCGGACCTTGTAACTGAATTACCCCCACATAGGCTTAATGTGATAATTCTTTCAGAAGGTTAAAAACATATAAACTTAACACAAAACAGATAATTCTGGGAAGAAGTTGGCAATCATTGTTTACCAATTTTTGTATCTAATTAACGCAAGTTTCATGGGGTGTTGTGAAACCTTGGCAGTTGGACAAGGAAATGGTAATTGTCATTTGATCATGACTGTATCATATCACACATTTACATGTAAATAAAATGTCCTTGAATGATTTTGATTTGCATCTTGGATTACACACTTGGGGAATATTAAAGACAGTCTACAAGTTTGCCTGGTCCATAAAATCCAAAGTGGTCACTATAGAGATGTGCATAAAGCCATTGAATATTTCAAAAAGCAAACCCTATTTCAACAACAGCTGTCACAAATTTCAAAGTTCATGATTGTTGCCCATCTGTTGTTTTGCAATCGCAGCTGAAAAATACAATATTCCGATGAAATATTCAAAAGCAAATGCTGAATGTGCTAGAAAAATGTATCAAAGCTGTTTTTAACTTTCAACAAAGCGAATAAGTTTTGAAGTTAAATGCAAAGCTAACCTTTCAAGTTTGTCAGAGCAAATTGTGAAAATAAAACTTCACAAATTTAATGTTATTGAATCTAGCTTCTCGTGGCAGTTATTTGCATCGGAAAAATGAGGTTTTGAGTGCAATGAACTAAGTAAACCTCAGCAAAACATAAAATGTGTTTACTTTGCCATCAAGTCCTTCTGTACATTGACCCAAAGATTGATTGACCTTACTTTAATATCATATGCACGTGGGGCACCAAACGTTTTCATAAATTCTCAAGTACCTATAGTAGTAATGTTCAATTTACTTAACGTATATTTTAAACCTTTGAAGCCACTTTGCTGAAATTTTGCATAATTAAATTCAATTCTTAAAGCTATACCATTACAGTGAATCATTTTTGTGAAAGTAGTATATAATATAAATTAATCCATAAAGATTAGTTCCAATTTTCCCATTTTTCTTTGAACAATCGTAAAAATGTACCC
>WWPM01013338.1:0-14006 GCA_023279145.1 Glomeris maerens | reverse complement strand
CTATATAAATTTCGAAATATTAATTATTAACAAGTGTTTATCGTGTATTTTTGAAAGTCTGGTGACAAAAAATAACATAGAAAAGATATGTGTTGGTGGCTCAGTTATTGACCTTAGAGCACCCATTGAAACATATTCTGGCTCTGTCAGCTACTATAATAGGCGGGTATAATTTAAATTTAGGAAATATAGACGTATTCTGAATACGTTGCTGAAAATAGATTCGAAATTGGTGATTCAATTTTTGTAGCATGCTTCCCCTGATGAATACATGGGCTACACTAGCAATATTTAGAAATACAAAATAAATTTGAAATTAACTAACAAATAACTAATAGTAACAAAATTACTGGACAATCTGCATGGAAAACAGCATATGTTAATATGTTTCAGTAAATAAAACAAAAGCAATTAAATTCGACTGCATTGTTGTCGAGAAAATCTGTTCTATTGTGCAATAAAATGCGTTTAAGTTTTATTGTTAAATTTACTTATATATATATTTATTTGCTGTATTCACCAGAAATTTTGTAATTGGATTTTTACAGCAATTTTTAGAGGGTATAAAAAGAGTGTTTTTTGTTTGGAAATAACGTTGAGTGATATTAGGAGACATGAATACGAACAAAGTTGGACAAGAGTACACTGGGGGACATTTATTTATGACGCCAAATATGGCTTTGATGTTCGCCTTCAAGGCCATTCAAAAGATAATTTCGTTAGCTTTGCCGGTTTAACGTCATAGTTTGAATTTAGGAAATGTTCCCAACCATATTGTGTGGCGAAAACCAGCAACCAACAACAAGGCCACATTTGAAGTCTAAACAGTTTCCCCCCAGTGTGTAATACTTTGCTCATACTCATAAGTCACCTAGAATCATCACTGTCAACGTTATATCCAAATACGTAGGCAAGACTTTTTTACACTCTTTATGCGGCCTACATATACAAACATACTAGAAAACAGCCTAGTAAAAAATTGGTCTATTAGAGGTAGCTTCATAACAATGGACACTTAATTTTTCATATTTCAATGGTGCGAATATTGCAGTACGTCATGCACAAGACATCAGCAGCTGTCAATTTGCAAAGACAATTTGAAATTATGGTTCATGTTTGTGGCGAGTAATACGTTGAAAAATCTGGCAAATCGCCCATGAGCCAAACACATTGGATTATTACAGTATATGTCTGCCGAAAGATTGGTTCACAAACACAATCGAGACATGATGAAAAGTCGTGTGCAGTAAGCCAATTTGTCATAGTGACAGGCGAGAAATATACCATTCTACTGACACGGTGCAAAGCTCCATTTATCAGTTGCAAAACTTGCATGCGATATGCACCTTGCCTTTCAAGCGACTACAATGTCTGGCACTTACACATTGGTAAGCCAATGTTGATCCAGTAGCTATTTTATCAAACGCTCTGATAGTATTAAATTACGACCTCTTCTGCGCAGCTTTCAGTTCAAATAGCATAAATAATATACCATCGTAACGAATGGTAAAAAGGAAACACTATATCTTGTTAATACAGTATACCGGCTATCATTTACGACGCCATTCTGTCTTTATATCTACTAGTAATATCCCCATCAAATATTTCCCAAAATTTCTCTCCATGAAATATAATTGCAAACTGTTCATTTCTTATAGGTATAACTCTATATAGGCGGTTTCAAAGTTCCCACCTGGGAGAAATAACATCGGCAATTTTCAGCTGCATTTTATAGCCGATACAGTAAATAGCAAAACGCATATTTTTTGATGGGCGAGTAACACAAATTTGCCTATACACTTAATGGCTCACAAGTTGAGGAAATCCATAATGCAATGTACTATGACATCACATTTTAATGCATTTGTAAAATATATACATAGCCATGTATGAAAATTAATTTTCAAATAATATTGATGCAGCACCTTTCAAAATTAAAAAACAGACCGACCTTCTATCTGAATCACCCCGTTAATTTAAGCAACAACCTTCATTAGAACGTGAACTACTCTTTTTTTATCATAAAATGCTGCGGACATCAAAATTTATCATGCATAGAAGCCACATGAAATTGCAGCAATATACAGTGCGAGGATAAAGTTCTTTACACCCCTCAAAAACTTATAAATTTTTATAATACAGTAGCAGCCACTTATTGTGATCAGGTTAATGTCATCAATCGCTTTTTTGTTATCGGTTTTAAGCAAAACCGATCACACATCTACCAATACATTATAAAAATATCGTTTATTACAATCAAAGCATCCAGTAATGTTATCACCTCCCCATTTTTCCATTGTTAATGGCAAAATTTACCTTCCTGAACCCTTTCGTTTCTGTAGTTAGAATCGGACCAACATAGCTTGGACATGAGGCGGAGCCTATTACTGATGCATTAGTCTCTCCATTGCTTGCTCGCCATCTTTGTCGTGGTGAACATTTCAGAGTTTTAGACAGGAGTAACTAAGCGGTAAGCGCAACCAATAGGATGATGTCCAAGCTATGTTGGTCCGAGTATACCATGAGATAAAAGGGCAAGTTCATATTAACCCCAAATCTGCAACATATGGGGGTAACAATTCAAAACCTGTCCCCAGAAATGCTAGGATTAGTACATGCAATGACATGACACAATAATATTGACACTAATAAACTTCTTGCTGCTTCTCTTCTGCTTCGTTTCACTTAAAAGTTGCTTTGTGGTACTAATTTAAATGTCCTCTTCATCGCATTAACGTAAACTTTTGCTCCAGCTATCGTATTTACAAAGTTAGGTTTTGGATAACCTTGAAGGAGTTTTCAGAGGTCGAATAGTAGAGCACCCCTGACTTAATGTAACTGTGTTTTCAGATTTTTATGTAGAAGTTTTTTGGGGTGTGTGTGTAAAGGACTTTATCCTCGCCCTGTATAATCTTTTAGATTGAAGTTTTCGTAAATGCAAAAACCAAATTTCCTATAGTATATTACCTTGAGAGAGCAGCTAATAGAACTTTTCTTTCAATTATGTAACTTTATTATTGGGAGTACAAATTAGTTCTGTCCGTTTCCAGTAAATGGCTCTAGCTATTATAAATGTTTTTTATTGACAGCTGATTTTGATGGTTTTAGAGAGGTTACACACCTGTCAATAATATTCAACTCATACAGCTTTCATTTATCTGAAGAACACTGAAGAACAATCACCAAAAAAATAAAACTACAACTCATGTATACCATATAATTTCAATGGCGGCCAAAGAATTAAATCCTAAATAGAACATGTTTCAATGGCCACCATATAGGTATTGTTTACTAGATGTGGTCATGACAACAAAATCTGCCACGCTCCATGGGGCTACTCCTACAAAATTGGGATATTATTGGTGCACATGCATGGATTTTGCAAATTTAGTCAATTAACACTATACCGCACCTGCATGATCTTAATCTTCTGAAAACCTTATACCCTATACATGGTGGGTTTTTTCGTTTCCACGGTTATAAGCAGTGACAAACAAATAATATGAATGCAATAAAAAAACAAGTATATGACACCATTGCAAAAATCTCTAATGTGACATCGAGCACATGCACACACTTGAAGAAATCCATTAACATATCACAAATTTAATGCGACAATAAGTTCTACCATTGTTGCACAATTATTTTATAGAGTTGGTAGGTTATTATGCAAAAAGGTCCTGGTCATTAATTTAGGTATACCGGACAACGTTAGCCCTGTAATTAGATACTTGCCAAGGTGTCTGAAAGGAAGTGGAAGGATGCATCAAACAATGCATGAGCACAAAAGGGGAGGAAGAAAGAATCCTTTTACACTATTGCATGCTCGCAATTTACTTCCTCGTATCCAAGGCACTGGACACAACACCAAATAATTGCACTGCTAATAAAGTTGCATGTCTGCACGAGCGCTACAATGATTTCTAATATACAGTCCCCATATAGTCAATTGGGCAGAGATTGGAACAAGCAAAAAATTAATGAACAAGGAGAAATTTAAACCCTAGCTGGTGAGAATTTGATCTAGAATAATGCAATTGGAAATCTGGAATGGAGGTGAAATTCATGGATTCTTCAAACCATATCCTCAAAAAGAAAATATATCTTTTTATTATTAAGATGCAGTATAAGAACTAGGCTTCAATAATAACAATGTAAAATTTATGCAAAGAGGGGAGAATTAATTATAATTTTCCAATACAAAGTATTGTCATTCAATTCTGAAAACAGCATTTAGATTGTAGTGCAGGTTGAACTGCCACAACGGGGGGAAATATGCATATGCAATTGCAGCTGCAAATAACAAGCGACATCACAAACGAAGAACTTGAATTCATGACCATGTGCATTGGTATTCCTCACACTGAAAACACGTGATATGCTTTTTAAATCTCCTGCAGTTATATAATTCAAAGCTCAAATCACATTTGGACTTGAAAATACTTCACATTCTCCTCTGAAATCTCATTCTTACACTATATATAGCTGTTGTGTATAGAATTAGGGCTTACATTTTTCAGATTCCTTCACATTCCAAAAATGCGTCAATTCCTCGCGGAAGCACGCCACTTTTGTAAAAGAGGTAGCAGGTGTTGGGCAATCGATCCATTCAACACAATTTCCCATTTTAGGCCTACATCCAGAAGTGCAATATTATAGCCAATCGTTACATGGTTTTCCTTTTAAGATCATAAAAGCATCTCCAGTGGAACAAAAGGGTCCGTATGACTGTCAACCAGACATTTCAGCTCATGAAAACTGAAGCTGCATATTTCACCCATGTACGTTATGACAGTTCCTAAATATGTGAACAAAATCCACCCATAAAGCACACGGAGCACAGATAAACCTTGTTTACCACTGAAACCGGATCGCACATATCTAATCAATAACAAATTAAAGCCACTTACAAAGCCACTAGGATGCTATTCATGACACGAAACCAATGCGATATGAAGTATTCTGATGTTATAAATAAAGAAAAAAGGGCAAACTGGAAGAATGTGAAACTTGCATCTACCTATACCTAAAACCTCATGGAAGTTCAGTTATGAAAGTACGCATGAAAAATGCATAAAAGTCTTAATCTATGCGAAACTAATCGTGTTCGCACCATGTATAATGAATGATACATGAAAATGAAAGATGATGCTTTGATGTATAGTTCAAATAATAGTGTCTATGAAGTATTGTATTCGATTTTCTTGCACTGGCCATGGTTTTCTGGCCCATTAGCTCTGCCCCATTTAGTACTTGATTTATCAAAACACAAATTGCTTTTGGCAGCATAACGACTATATAAGAATTCACAAGTGTAATTCTCGTCTTTTAGTGCATTTGCGGTAAATATCAGATGCAAGATATCCAAACATAAATATGGAATATTTGAAGAAAATAAAGTATATACTTATACAATATGTCACACAGGTAGTAATAATAGCGATGGTGAGATTCGGTGATTATATGCGGCAAAATACGACAATGCAATCGACTTAAAATTGCTGACTATTTTACATCAAAAATGCGGTGAATTTTCTAAAATTACAGAAAATGTGGAATGCATTTTGACATTTAGCTGAAACATTTCAGTGATAATATAAAATTTTTACCAATGACAACAACTTTTGCAATATTTAGACAGAGGGAAACTTAATTCCATTACATATTACGGTTAATAAAATCATGAATTATAGAGTAATTTTTGCTCCAGGTTTCTATAAGCATTTCCGATAATTTTGTTCGCTTCATGTCCTTCTCAAATGTGGTTGTTAGTCAGGGTGTGAAATTGTGGTGCAAATGAGGGGCACTTTGCGCCAGAGACATTGTCATTGCAATCGACATCGGTGAGCTGATGTGCCTTGTTCACACTTGCATGAAAATTGCAAGACCTTGCCTTCTTCATGCACATCTTCCGGCGCAATAACCGCAAAATCAATTCAAGCTTCAAATAATTTCGCAATGAGACGAGGGCAGACAACAAACCGAGACGAGCAACAGAAACTGCATATATAATTCTAAGTCTCTATCTCATACACAATGAAAAAAGGAATGCCACCATAATGAAGATAAGTTTTATGAGGCGTAAAAAAACAACTGCAGGCTAAAGATTCTGCCCTAAAGGACATTTTCACTCGTCTTCTGCAGAAGAGTCTGCACAAATTATCGTCGTAAACGTCTTCACTTTGGCACTCGACAATGAAATTCACCCATGCAGATAAAGTGAAGCAGAATTGATTCTCCTGAAGGCATACACCATTTTCCACATTCTTTAGGGAATACAGTGAATCCATCACCAAAGGGGTAACTTTCTTGTTCATATTTTCCAGCCAAATTTAATGGGAAGTTAGATTTTATTCTACATACGTATATGTAATAGAAACTTCTCAACATTTCTAACATTTTGTCAAGTTATTCATGGAAATAGTCCAGTAACTATAGTCTGTCTACCGTTAAGAATTAATCAATGGAGCCTATGGGAGGGCGTGATCAGGCCTGACGTCATCCGCGATAAGAAATAGTTCCACTAATTTGTTAGAATATTTCCAAAATATTCTTAACTAAACTTTTTTGATATGTTTTAATGGCTTCAGTGCTATTCGAATTTCGATACCTTTGATTTGAGCACAAATTTGTATAATTTGGAATGATATTAAACAACCAATTTACGTTTACAAAAAAGTGTTAAAAACATTTAGGCTATTTGAGCACGTTTTATGACGTTGGCAATTCAAAATTACTGCAATCTGTGGCAGTCAACGGTCATCAATTGTCATAATACGTATTGAGTATCCACCTTAAGTGCCTGAATAAGCAGATGTGTAATTTCTCTAATCGTCTATACTCTTTCAGGTCCATATCCACTAGATTCGATTGCATTGTTTTTTTCGCTCCCATTCCAAGAGTAAAGTAATGAGGTAGACTCCAAGTGACAACCATAGTAACTAACAGATATTTCTCACACTTGTTGCACTCACAAACTGCTATGGTCCTGACGAAAATAACATTCTGCCACCCGTATACATAGAATGGCTTTCTACATGCGTAACGATGCTTTATTTTATCATAAACACCAAAGGTTTTAGTGACATCACTGGTGCGGAAAGTGAGAGAAAAGCAAAGAGTAGCTTACTTTTTGACAGGAATCCTTCCGTCTTTGTCAGTGGACAGGGTTAGCTTGGTGTAAGCCTTCTCAAGAAATGTGAGTGCACTGGCATTCAGTGACAGGAGATTGTAAGCCATTCCCAGGATCTCATCTGTCCATTCCTGTCAATGAATTGCCAAAATAAAATGTGAAATGTCTTCCAGTATTGACCATTCCGGTACCATTTCAAAAATATTGAGGGTACATATAAATGGTTATTGAACTATTTAACCCAGTTCACTTTAAAAGGTGAAACGCTTAAATTTTTAGAACAGAATTAAACTAGGAATTCTTATTATTGTTACAGGACAATACAAATTGCAAACAGCACATAGTTAATTTCAGAAGATAATATATTATTGGTTCATTCGAAATCAGTTCCAAAATGAATGCAAACAAACTGCTCGTGACCAAATATGGTAATCCACATTGCATCTTGTGATTCATATTCATTACTATTCACCATCAACAAACCCACACAAAAAAGTAGGCAAAGAAAGTTTGAGTTTAGTTATACTGAAGGAATTCACAATTTATTCATGAGTGTCTGTTTCTTAATGCAATTCCTGGCATGCTAAAGTATTAAATCACATATACAGTCGTCACTAGTTTATCGCGCAATCAGTTCAAGACTATGCCACTGTAAATGAATTTCTGCGAATAGGATCCTTATTTAATTTTCAATCGAATATTTTCGTAATTAGAGCACAGAAAACCTGTTTACGACCTTCTAAATACGGTTTTTAACATTATTAGAGCCCTTTAGACATGAAATAACGCCCTTTAGTCCCCATTGCACTCGTATTACCCAATATATTAGACAAGATAAGAGAAAATATGGAAATTTAATTACACAAAGACAGGGGTGTATAATTGACACAGACGACTGTTTTGATTTACTTTTTTATGAATCCAGTAATTGAAAAATCGCGACAGAGTAAAAAAAAGTTGATCATTTGCAACATTTATCGATGACCAATGAATAATTAAAAGCGTGTGGATATACGTAAATAATTGCATATTATCTAGAGATAAATAGAAAGTATACACATGAATACAATTCTTTCGCAAGTTTTAATAACATTTGTCCTAAGTTATGGGGTTTGATTAAGATACGGTTTTTGTCTTGCAAATACACGAAGTTCTGATTGGTCAAATGTACGTGTAAAGCATACTTCTGGAAAAATAAAACGTAACTCTGTGCATAAATTGTTGATTTTGTTCCCATGATGGAAAGAAACTTTTATCTACCGTACACACTCCTCATATATCTAATATACCTAAGCAATTATATAAAAATGTTTACATGCCTTTGCAATTTCTCTACGATCGCAGCAGAAGTTCAAATAGTTTATGCCGACAAAGTCCGTTCCATACACGATGGTGAGTGTTTTATCCTCCAACGGCACGTCCTGTGATCCCATGTTGACGACAAGCTGAAGCTTTGCCTCCTTGAAATCCAAACAAAACAGACCGAATTAGATGCTTAAAATCAAACACTTTAGCTTTTAAGAGTGCAAAGTCATTTTCGACGAACACTGGCACACAGATATACACATAGCTACTGTATATTATACACACGAAAGAATAGTTGGAAGTGGCATAGGAACAAGAGCAACCCATTGTTGAATGGCTCCAAAAGACTAAAGTTTAACGAACCACCAACAAGCAACACAGACAACTTTTTCAAAAAAATATATATGGGAAGTTGAATAAAAAAAGTAAACAATCTAAACACCAGGTAAAAGAATAAGAGAAAATTAACAATTGGAGTGGAAAGAATACGATGATTGTGTTTGGAGCAGACAATAAGTTCATAAGCAAGTTTCCAATCGATATTAGTTGCACGGTTTCCTTTTAGTTGATCGCTTTACTATCCTTTTTTTCCCCGTTCAGGATGTGGAAAAAAGGTCCCAATGGCGACAGCAGGGTGTCGCATACGATCGATAAATGTCTTGAACACGTGTCTCAAAAAGTCCCAAGACAATACTGATCTGAAGAGTCCACCGATAATGGCCACCATAAGGACCCAAAAGACAATTGCACGTTAGTTAGAGGAAAAACTCCTAACACATGGACTAATTAGTATCTATACAAAAGTGGTGTACGCCTAGCTACGTGAACGAGCTAAACAAGCTGTAGCTAAATTATATGCAGGTGTGACGTCATAGGCACACAAACCCATGTAATGCCAATAAAGCGCTTAAAAAATTGATTAAGGCAAGTCATTGCATCACACATCAACCATGCACAATAATCAATACAAACAACCTGTGCTTGTACTGATTAAATTGTGCCAATGACATCATTAGTTCATGACATATGTATTGGGGAGATTAGTTCTTGGCCAGGGAAACATGAACGACCTTTTCAGAAAATTCAAGTTCAAATCTTTATATGCATGCTGCATTATAGATTCATATCAATCTCAAATTGCCAAGTATAGTACTCATAACTTTCTACAGAAGTAAGGGGGAAATTAAACGCGAAATCACTAAATTGGTAGTACTATTTTTCCAACCAAAAATAACAATGACGATTTGCTTGCAGTGGATCACATAGTTTTCATAAAAATTACATATTTGCATATATCAAATACATAGTTCTGATCACAAAGTGTTTGTTATAACTTAAAAAGTGTTCAAGTTGAGACACGTAACATATTTCACGCTCTTAAATATTTGAAAGTAAGATAGTATGTGCAATTTAAGCATACGATTTTGTCATATCTTGTTTTCAGATGGAAATACAGAAAACGTGATTTTAAAATGCGTATAGTTAGACATGTTATTTTTCAAAACAGATTCAGTGCGTGGATTTTAGAAGAGGCAATTCTACAGGTTCCGTTTGCATATATTTAAGTTAGAGTGCACGTATTGTATGATACAATTTACTACATGGAGAAAAACGACATACGTACTCGCACAACTTTTCATTTAGGCCTACATGGAAAATCTCTACAAAAGGGGATTTAGAAAAAAATTCTTCTAACCAGCAAATTTATCTCGCTCAATTTCTGGGGATTTCTCTTTCGTTTACAGCAAGCAATTCGTGGCCATCAAAGTGACAAAATTCGCTACGGGCGGCACACTTGTATATAAAGTACAAACCGTCTAGCTAACTGAACATTTATTACATCTTAGCAGTGTTTTATTATTATTAACACAGGGGGTGAGAGTGTCTGAAACTGGAAGTTATTTCACTTTTCTTGACTGCGTCAGTTGTAAAAATCTTATATATCCTAGCTGCCCTAAAATAAAGTTGGGATGCTGTAGCCCTATATACTTCCCATACAAAATAATAGAAATTTCAGATGGCCGCTGAATGCAGATCTGTTGCATTAAACAACAGTTTTTTAAGACTGCACGTCAAACAATGACAATTTAGTTTTACATTCTGCATGCATGTCGCATCCTAAAATTATAAATAGAGTCATTCCACACGAAATCAGAAATGGGGTGCGCACCATGATTTTTTTAATTTAATATTTTGCAGGTTATTAGCATACATTATAACTTAAATTTCTGCAAAGTTGTAGATCAGTCATGAATATTGGATGCATATGGATGACTTAGTAATGTGCATCCCTGCACCAGTTACGGCAACAGGGCGCATTTACCGATTATCCGAAGAGACTTGACTTCAAGTAAATTTGTCAATAATTTGCTGTTATTGGTGAATCATCTTAAAATATGCTTGAAAGCATTAAACACGGTTAGCCATATTTCCTGCATTTCTAACATGATTAGTTTAAGAAACTGAATAAATAAGTAAATAAAAGTTTGTCATTTTGGCTTCTTAAAAATAAAAAAATAGAAACACTCCGATAGACATGAGTTTTAATACTCGTGTCTTTCAACATGTTGGCCGGTACGTATTCGCACAATCCGCGTATTTTTATGACCTGTTAGAAACTGGGAATTAAATCTCAAAATATGGCGTTTCTCAAATTTTCCGATATTTGACTGTCAATATCATTGGGGTTTCAAACAAATGGGGAGATTATGCGTGTGTCAGGAAGTGGTTATGCTGGCACAATTAGAATTTCAAAATATATTTTCAAACCGGAAGTACACTAGCTCAAACTTCAAAAAGTTACAAGAAATTTCTCAAATTTGACCCACAGTAGGAAGACATCTTACGTGATTCGACGAAAATGTTATGCAACATTTTATTTAGTACTCTTCCTGGCCTTTAAAAAACGTTCTTATAAATTTATTGATAGACCTATTAGGTGAGAGGATATCTTCGTTTATAGAAAGGCTGTTTTTACGAAATTACCACGGCTGCCGTTGCTTTGGCAATTTTTTGCGCCTAATCTAAAGCTCCAAAAAATCTACAACTTTGCAGAAATTTAAGTTATAATGTATGCCAATAACCTGCAAAATATTAGATTTTTTAAAAAACATGGTGCGCAGTTTTTATTCAAAATTTCCTGATTTCACGTGGAATGACCAAATAAGTTACATATGCAGTATGACTGAGAGTTGCATGTCTGCAGACGATTTATCAAAACAGGCATATACAGCACACCTGTACAAAACACAAAACGAAACTGTCATTGTTTCACTTGCATTATTATTTCATGACTGCTGCAATTTTCAACATTTCTGTAACGACTGTATTTTATTTTGTGTAAGAAATATCTGCCTAATTCGGTGTATATGTAGTGCATTGCATAATAAATACACAAAGCTTTGAGTTGAAGCACGCTTTCAAGAAACACATTAAACTTAGTCATTAATTTCAACGCAACAATTTGCTATGCTAATGAGCTCTTTTCAATCAGGTAACATGCTATACTTATTCCACGGAGAAAAATAAATCTTTAACACTACAGCTTCCCAAATAGACAATCACCAATTCGGAACCATTACAGGATCTTGCTAAATGAAACTTCAGCAATTTAAACATCCGTACTAGCGTAAATTACATGAAAAGAACATCAACAAAGCATTCTCTTCGTTTCAAAGATATTTAATAGCCAAATGCTATGTATGTACACAAATGCCTTAACCAGTTTATTTCCGTTTTATGAATTGCAAAAAATTAATAACAGATTTGACGCACAACTGATTTTGTCTATATAATAAAAGAACATTGATAAAATGTAATCTATGCATTTGCAATTAAAATTGATGTGACAGCACAGAGTTTTTAGATTTTAGATCCTTAATTAATGAGACCACCATAAGGCTATTGTCGGTTTAATCCAAAACCGGGAAATTCTAGAACAATTTCAGAGCAAAATTGAATGCAAACTTTAGAAGGGTAATACAGCACAATGATTAACTTGTGAAAAACTAATTTATGGAAGGAGTCATTCTATTAAATTATACACATAGGTACACTTTTCAAGTACTAAACAATTTTGTGAACTACATCATATATAGAAATGTAGACCTCCACATAAACATTTAATGCGATGTAGTAGCCACAAGAAATTTCGGTTCTACCCATGATGAATTGACTTGCAGCTATAATTAGTTACAAGAGTTATTGATTTATAGTTTGATGCAAACAAATTAGTGTTGTTTGGGTGAATCGATAAATCTAAAGCTGTACATCCGAATTTATGCATTAATCAATATGTATGCATCCATAATAGGGAAGAGTGGAGTCATTTCACTCCAGAAAGACAAAACTACTTTCATAGAATCACCTTATAGGCTTCCAAAATATTTTTGTATTCCCTGTATTCACCTAAGTATTCCTGTGTAGAAAATATCAGCGAAAGATAGTTAATTTGTACGAGCCGTTAAATACGGTCCTGAGAAAAGTTACGTGTAAGTTGAAAAGGGTTCTTGCAAATTTTTTCAGAGATATTTCGCATGACAATATTAAAACATTGCCAAATGTATTTTAAGACACCTGGGATCACTTCACTGCATGTATCTACATATGCAAGGTACGTAATGAAGTTGTTTCAGTCCACATAACTTCACAGGAGCGAGGGAAATCCAATTAAAAAGTTTATGGACCTTACATACGAGCTTGGGGGATATCCATTTATGCAAAGTGAAACTTGACATGATGCATGACTGTTTTTCCAAACATGTTCAGGCTAAATGATCATGATGACATGTTAAAATAGTGACAACAATTGTATATATTTTCCAGTTGAATGAACCCATAAAAATCCTACGTAAATTGACAACATTCAAATTAATGCGTGTAGTAGGCCTATAATGTTAATGTAAAAGTGATACTTTTGTTTGTCGGACAATAAACTCTTATTCATACAGAAATCTGTGCTGTGTGGTCATAAATCAAGTGGCACACCCGACTAAATGGCATACAGTGTGTATGTATGCATAAAAAGAAACAAATAATTCGCATATATTACAACAATGCAATGCATTTTAAAGAGGATGGGCCATTCAAGAGGCGAACATTCACAAGCAGGAAAAATCTAGCAGGCTTGTAACTGAGAAATTATACGCTACACATTCATGCGGTGATATATCAAACAAATATTTTTGCTATTCTAGTGCAAACAACATCAGGGTATAAATTATGCGATGACTAAGTGGAATTAATAGGAATACGGATTAGATATCTCATGAAATTAGTTCATAGGGTATACATATAATAACAATTTTGAATATTTTATTGCCCGCAGACAAGAGTGAGAATTAATATTGTTTCATGTCATCTGCAAAATACTTGCATTGCAAAATCATAAATTAGGTAATTTCAACTTATGCTAAAAAAAATGGTACATATTTTTTAGAATTCTTGAGATATTTTGCATTTTGTTTTCTTTAAAATGCAAATAGTTAAAGCCGGTTAACGTGCCCACATACGTCCTACCTGATTTGGCCACGTAAACCGGCGGGCCAGGCTGAGCGAAGTGAACATTTTT
>WWPM01013337.1:0-16898 GCA_023279145.1 Glomeris maerens | reverse complement strand
ATATGCAAAAACAATGATATATTATTGCTATAGTTGAAGTATTTTTTGTCTCTTTCGAGTTGCCATTTTATGGTGAGTGGCTCATGACACGGCAAAATGGACGGGCAAGAGGAAAATGCGCCATGGGAATCATAAATTTTTACATTTTAGGCCCAGTATCCCTACTTTACTTCCACCCCGGAAATGTTGAGCTGGCTGGCAACACTAGTAGGCTTTCATTCAATTTTAACGAAAATTTCGGATTACAGAGGCATATAGGCATAATTCGGTTTGAGCGCATGGGAAAAAATTTGCTGAACCGATTACTGTTGCCTAGCAACAGGAACCCGGCGTTTCCCCACTAAAAGATTTACATTTAATTACTCAATTGCATATCGAAAGAGCTCAATGCTACTATCCGGACAATCTGAAACGCAAACCATATGCACATCCTTTTTCCCCAACACTAATTCGGCTTCAACAAATCAACCTCTGATCTCACTTATACACAATACACTATACTATTGTTGCATGCTATTCGTTATATTTCACTTTCAGATTTGATATTTGAATCGCATTCAACGTTTCGGGATCTGTTGGCAATTCTATATTATAATAAGAGAGGACAGATTTCATGTCTTCAGAAAAGAAAAGCATTAGGTACTGTGAGAACAAAAAAAGATAATTCAGACATCAGGGGAAGCAACCACTTGAAGGGCAAAGGCTTCGACTTATGAACCTCCTAGTACGTGATTATTTCTATATTTTGATTATCATTAAGAAATTATTATTACACTGTAATTTAAACAATTATATTACGGAACTGGGGTATGTTAAATTGTAAGTTGGCAGAATACATTCTGAATGATAAGTTCTCCAAATTCATATTCTGCGCCAATTAAGATTTATGAATTCTGTAAAATACTGTGCAATAAGTTTTTATTTTTTGAACGTACAGCATATTGCTGCGTGCATTTTGCTTTACGGAGTTACTGAGGATGTAGTAAAAACGCTGAACATTTTTGAAGCGTGTTATAAAAAATCAAAACCCAAACCTAGAATTCAAGTCATGGATCGTTTAGAATCGCCATGCATTTTAGCTGGCGGCAATAGTATTAATTTTTCTAAAAAGTGCAGCAACATTTTGGGTTATTACCACTAATAGAAACATTCAATACACAAAATGGTTTTGAAATGAGTAACTTTGTTGGCAATTTTGAGCAGAATAATTTTATTGACATTATACAGGCTCCAGTTATGAAAATGACTAATGATGGCCATTTTCATGAGCACTGATCTGAAGTCTGTGCCTGAAAGTTTTAGTGGCTCTTAACAGAATATTTTGCGTGTTGTTGGCAATTTCATCACGAATAGCACTCTTCAAATCATATAAAGTGCGTGGCCTGTTCACATAAACACAAGATTTTAGGTATCCCCATAGGAATCAGTCACATGCTGACAAATCAGGGGAGCCCAGTGGACTTGACCAAAACAAGAAATCAGCCATCTTGGAAACACGCTATGAAGGACATCCATAGTGGCCCATCTTGTTAGAACCACACATTAAGCACATTGATTCATGGTTTATTTTAAGTAGCTCTTTCAGGACAAAGTTGTTGACCATGATCATTGAAATGCACTGGGATGGAGTTAATTCAAAACTTTGCAACCGCACACCAAACTGTCACTTTAGGAATGTGAACCTAACACAGACCTTATCTCTGTCCTACCCAATCTCGCTGCCGAGTAATAATCATTTCAAAACCATGTACTTACTGTGGAACACCCTGTATGTATTTCTGGGAAAAAAATAATTTCCTCAGTTAGAAATTTAAACATGCCTTTTAAATTACGAAGGCAGAAAATGTTATATTGTGCCCACATCTTCATTCTTCATTAGTTTCTGAAGTAGACAAATTATACAGGGTGTCCGAAAAGTCTGGTCACATTGTTAGTAATTTTGAAGGTGTTACAGATATAATGACATATGTCTCCATAATATGCAAAGGGTATATCCATTAGCAACTTAATCGACAACCTTGGAACATCTCTTCAAGGTCAAATGGATTCTGACTTGTCTAGCTTGTGATATACGCGCAGTTTAAATTTAAATGGGAAAGGCCAGGGCACGAAGGACACGTTGCTGATAGCCTGCAAATTGGATATTGGTGGTGAAATGGAGGAGTAATCGCAATATTATATTTTTTCTATCCCTGAATCCCGACTTCGAGATGACGCTGCGTTACACTACACGGCATTACTTGTTCAGTGGAGAAGTCAGCCTTCAAGGGCAGCAAGCAGCAAAACTGAAATTGCGATTATTCTGTCATTTTAACTCCAATTGAGAATTCGATTCCAGCATCATGTTCAGGTATATTTTTAAATTGAGATTGAAGCGTTATTTTAAATTGATCTACGGCCTCACCATTGAATGCATATCCCACAAAAAAACAAAACTGAACCACCACCCTTTACCTAGATCATTGGTTTGTGAATGGTTGCATTATTTATGAGCGCAATAAGTGAATATTATTTTACCCTTGTTGTCGGAAGTGGCACATTGCCGAGGTCACTGGGCAGTCCGAAAGGGTAGATCTCTTGGCGACACGATTTAGCCACCATCCGGGCATTATCTGCGGTCATCCGAACACCCACGTGGCTCATCGTTCATCCTCCAACTGCGTGCCAACAACGCACCATGCCAGGATCTGTCAACAATCAACAAATTATATCAAACTCTACATTACTCCGTCCGACCTTTCTTATATGAAAACCGTGCTATTCATTTTATCCATTGCTACGGTCGCGCCTTATTACATCAAATATCCGGGTGCTGCTACAAGTCTAAAATCATGAATCTTCAATATAAATGCTTCACTACTCGCAGAATTTGCTCACTTTGTTCTTGATAGTAGCAGAACGTACCCAACTAACAAAAATCACTCACAGCACTATCAGAGGAAAAATACATGGATGAATTTGAGTAAAATTGAAGGGTTTTGTTTGTTTCATGCACGTTATCTTTATACTTTCATATACTATGTATTATACAGGGTGTAAACAAATCTGTTGTCTTTTCATGACCAAGGTAATTTACCATTTGACTGTGTTAACGTATACAGCATGCAGTGTTTTGATGGTCAGTCACAAAATGTCTTTTAGCCGTTTGAGTCGGACCGCTAGCTAGTCAGCTAGTCCCAATTTGAAACTTGTAGTACATTGCCAAATTAGTCTAATTGAGCAGAGTTTGTCCAGTTGTCAATGATTTTCCCTGTATGGTGTCGAATGTGCACATAAAATTTCACGGAAGTCCATTATAATTATTTTCCTCGTTTAAGAGAAATAAAACTCTAGAAGTTTCTGATGTCAGGGCATCGGGACAATTAATGTCGCCTACTCCTGTTGTATTGTAGTTTAGAGTTCCCTGATCTACTGCGATTTACACTAAGTTGCCTTCGTGTGGATCTTTGTGATTACAGTGGCAGAAATCCAGTTGCCTTAAATTATCTCTTAAGATTACTGACTTGGGAACCCAGCGTATTCATAATTGCAAGTGTAAAGCTTGGCAAATTTTCATTTATATCATAATTGCAATGTTAATTTGGTCTTTCTGTTAGCGCCTTAATTAAAAGTCAAATAAGATGTCAGTTACATTAACGTTACATATGTGCAGTTTCCCATTTCATGAAAAGTCTGGACTACTGCCAAATCAATTTCAACATTTTAATTTTACGCTGAATATGTTGAATTTACAAAACATAAAAATGCAATGCAAACAGTAAATTAATGCTAAATGGAGTAGTTGAATATACAGCATTACTAAATGAAAACAGAAAACTGTGTCTACAACTCTAAAAAAAACTTTATCTATTCAAGAGGTTCTCGGATTCAAAAAAATTGTATAAAAGGTTTTATCAAGATCTTCAGAAATTCTCTCGTCTATTTTGCGTAAGTGCATATATTAAGCTTGTTTGCCAATTAATATTTTAATAGGTTCATTAAAGATTACAGGATAAGTCATTAAAAACACTTCAGAAATTTCTCACTTGAAGCATCCTTTTTAAATATTAACCATTATTTTTAATCTAATCAATCGTTTCAAATGTAAGCAAGCTGTGCAACTAAGAACCGTATTCCGAGTTTAAATTAACAATTATGTTTAAATACGAGTGGGTACTACTGAACAGTTTCTACAGGGTATCCCAATAGGTTTCCTATAAACGCATGTCTTTATGTCTATATTGTTTTATGCAGGGAATATACACTAAGTTTGACAACGACCTATTGGGACACCCTGTATTTAAAAGCCATTTCGGCTCTTGAGGATATAACACAACAGGCATATACTGTATTATATACGAAGTAACTATCTTTTTCCAACATTTTAACATTTTACAATAGGCCTACACAGAGAATGCATCGTAGGTTTTTTTCAGATGCTTATTTTCTAAATGGAGTCGGCCATTTTAATTGCATGCTAAAGTTGACTGCATAAGTTCGTTATAAAAAGTGGAGAAAAAACGCGAAGCATGAGAAATTCAATAACAAGGAATGTCTACCGTATGTCGGAATGTTGAAAATATGTGCCTTCATTAAAAGTAAATAGACACTTGTGTAATTCGTTTCTTACATTAGGCAAACTAAGGAAACACCATCATGCTGCGCATTTCAGCTATAATGGAAAATTGATTTTTTTTTTGTTTAACATCTAAGGTTTTCATTTTTTCTACTATCGTAGTCTTATAACATATATCTGTTATATGTTGTCACCGGTTTATCAAATGTTACTGTATTTGTAAAAAAAAAACAATTCCAAGAATATGCAGTGTAGCAACTTTAGCCTACACCAGTATCCGTTTGTGCAGTACAAATATTTTAACTTTACGAACTCAATTTGAAGATTGAGTGACATCTGACATTACAAACCAATCAAATTCAGTCAATAGATAACCATATCCAGCATGCCTTCACTTCTGTTTTAAATTGATATAATGGCACATGCCAGCAAAGTGCTTTTGTAAAATGGAAAGGTCAGCAAATTAATATCCTGCGAAATACAGTATGTAGGTTATATCATTAGTATAATGTCGTGTTATATTTTACCAAATCTATCTTTGGCAATTGCAACAAATTTTTATACAGGGGAAGTAGCACAAATAATTAATTAACCTTTCAAATCTGTTTTCACCACAATGTTCAGAATATGGTCAGCGTTATTTCCAAACAGGCAAGACTTTTTTTACGGCCTGTATAGTAGACAGCTGGCCACGTGATTATAGATAAGTTGGGCATCTTGGTCCTTGATCCTATGGCCACCATTGAGACATGGTGTAGTAAATTTCATTTGATCCCACTAATGAGAAAGTGAGTAAGTATATACTTATAGTATATATCTTGATACAATTAGAAATGTTTATTGATCGCATACAGAGATCATACAATATTCAGTTGATGTACAGAATAGATCGCTAGAAAACCCGATTACAATTTGCTAGAGTTAGCAGTCGGAGTACTAAAAAAGACACATCAGCAGTTGTATGGATTCATTTCTATACACAGAAGCGAGTTGCTGGTCCTTTTTCAAATGTATAAGAAATTGAATTAAATATTTCTTAACCTGGGTATAAGAGTTTCATCAGATTAAGATGAAGCCAAGACACTCGTTACCTTAATTCTTCCACTGAAATATACTTTTAATGATCGAAATTGTTAGAGTAAAAGAATCAAATTGCAACGTTTCTTGTGAGACAGTAGCAAATTCATCGACACATAAGCGGTGGTTATACGATGCTGTAAAAGTTAACAGCATGAGAGGAAAATGGGTCGTGCTTGAAGCAATAAAATTAGAAACATGCCAATAAAGCACATCTAATCAATATAACACGAGTAATAAACATCGACAAATATAGGAGGACACGATTGTATGTGCTTAACTGAACCAATTGCATTCAAACATGATGCAGGATAGTACACAATAGTCAGGCAACAACAGACTTATGGATGCAATCTACGATGTTGCCCGACACATACATGCACCCTGAATTCATATTTTGTTACGAGACCACAGCAAACCTTTCCTGTTAATTTAATAAGTTCCCGTTAAATATTTTACAGTTTGTCAATTATATAGCCTGAATACAAGCTACATATTGAGGTTTTTAATGTTTGTACTCCGAAAACATTAGGGAGTGACAATTATACTATAGCACTGAACATTCTTGCATTTATTTGTGCATTACATGAGTGCATAATAAACAATGAATGGTTCTAACACATGGGATACAGGTAAATCATATATGCAACTTCTCCTATCAATTATAATCAGGCAGCATTAGAAATGAAACAAACTTCAATCGATTGCCTTAAATATTTAATGTTTTGTAAGAGAAATTCCTGAATTCTTCTAAAAAAAATTTACGTACTTGTCCTCGTTCATTGGCTATAAGCATTTCGTTCTTCACAACTTGCTAAAAATGCAAGTTCTTATATTATGGCTTTTACTCAGACTTCTTACGGAAATGTTTGTTGTTTTTCCACACATTTCTAACGCCATCAGAGTATACAAGTGTGACCAACAGTATAACAGTGACGCATTTCCGACAAGGATAATTAAACTTTAGGGCTATAATTTTCTGGCAAATTTAAAATGGAGATTTGAGGACAAACATGGAGAGACATTTTTGTCATACGTGAATTAGCCGTAAGCTGAAATTAATTACAAAAGTTGAGTACATTGCTCAGCATGGAGGAGCAGTGTTAATGCATATAACAATGTAGGCCTACACGAGGAATGGCACCAACTCGTGGCCAAATATTCAAATGAGGTCACCAAACGTAAATTTCACATCAGATGGATTCTCGTTTGCATAATAGTGTTTAAATATGAACGAGCCTCAAGGTGCATGTGCAAATACAGCAAATGTCGCATACACTATTTGATGTAAGGATCCACTGAAGATTAAACACTTGCCGCATATATGTCACATCTATAATGTTGACACGTTCAAGAGGAATGCAAATATGTAAAGCCCCTTGGGGTCATAAATTAACCATGTTTTGAATTTTTTGAGACATCTGTTATGTGTGAGCATTAGCATATAGTCACATACATAGTCAAAAATACGTGTAGGACAGTACAATTGCTTTCTCGTCATCAGGGGCAGGGGATATGACAGTCATGTGCATACTGTACTTGGGTTATGTGCACAAGAAACTATGGAATTATTTTACACAAAACTACTATTTATGATGCGATCACATCCGAGACACAAATTTCAACAAAGTATTTTTGTCATTTCAAATCTTCATTATTTTCATCACAACTTCGTTGTGTATTTTAATTTCCATCTGTTTGTTGCTTTGTGCTCACACACGAGAGCTTATCATTTTCTTAATTGATACCAATATCCTACACAAAGTTGGACTGTGAATGACCTTGACTGTTACCTGCATTTTCCTGGCTTTACTTTATAATGGTGGTCAATGCTTATAGAACGAAAACAAAATTTGTTGTGAATTTTAAAACTATAGCATTTCTCTCCTCCTGTGTACAATTGCAATTTGGTGAAAATTCATTAGTTAATTTGAACTTTCGGATTATGAAACAAATCAAAAATGTTTTTGGCATCAAATCGCTTAAAAATTTGTTATGTATGCCTATGTTCAAAACTGATTTCAATAATAGTACCACAAATTTAACAGCAAAAGTTTGGAAACCTTTGCATAGTAAAGCATAGTAAATAAAATATCGTATATTATAGCTGTAGTAAACCCTTGCTCGTTAAAAATAATCACTTATAGACATTGATTGCCTTTACAAGCAGTTCCCGAAGCAACTGCGAGGAAAACAGCGGCAAATTCATAATGATTAAGTTTTGCTTTTGTTGGTTCAGTTAAGTACAACATGCAGCGAAGTTAAAAAGTGAGAAATAGGAAAATGTGTCGTAGCAGAAGAGTGATGAGCTCAGTGCTTTGCTCCTAAATCCGTCCATACATTCATCTAAACTATGTGAAGGGAAACCCAGCTCCCATTTCTATTAAATAACCTGCTGCTGTCTCTATAATCCCAAAGTATTACCCAGAAACCGCACCCCTCTCTATATCGGCTCAGATTGAAACTGGCAATGTCACGTGACACCTCGATGATGATTCGCAGCTTCTTGCTCTTTTTTTCCCCCCTTCTTGCTAGATTCCACAATTTCTCCACAGCTATATAAAGAAAGCAAATGTCTGACAGATAGCATAAAACGAATGTATAGTGATCAATAAAATCAACAACTGCAACACTAATATGCAATAGTTCATACATCAATTCATTTCCTTATTATTTCAGGAAACAAAACTAGTGGCTTTCTCACTTTGCATGCGCTGTACATAAAAGTAAGGTACTTTTTTGAAGTCATTGGTCAAACTATCAATCTGTCAGTGGCCAGAATTTACAGCTCGGTCCGCTGACCCTTCTCATGCCAACATCTTTATATCTAGAGACAGCCTAATGTAGTAAAGCCTGCAATTGGAAAAGCCCTTGAGAGCAAATTACGTTTTTTCATGGCCTGATAGGGACGATTCTGTGACGTTATTAAAGGGGGAAAAACATTTATGGCAGTTTGCGACATGGGATAAGGTTCGTTTAATGGCACAAAATAAACGTATATCTGTATTTATAGAAGCTAGTTGCAATGGTGTAACTTTTGATATTCGTCTCTAGTTTTCCTATGCTGCATTTATTTTCTTCCATTTTAAAAACTGATTCCATATTCTTTATTAAATGACAAAACATCAATCAAGTTGTTTTTTTTTACTTATGTTATAAGCAACCTTCTGCCAAGTCAAGTAATTGTGATTACTGGCAAATTTTGAATTCAATATTTACGTATAATTTCCAAGTATCCAGACAATTCCTTGTATCTATACCTAAAATTTCCGTACACAAAGAGTATAGAATTGTTTCGTGGAAGTTAAATACAACGAGTTAAATGTTTTATTTATCTAACTATTGATTTTGTTTATAATGAAAGGGATGTACTCCGGATCCACCCGAGCTTTGAATGTACTCGTATATCATGTTAGTAGGTTTATCACGTATGCAAATTAAACCACGCACCTTACTATAGTTCAAGAATAGGATTGCAAATTTCAGTAAATACAGCTCTACACTATTAAATTTCGCGTAATCTGGAAGATCACTTTGCAATTCCGAATCCATAAAACAATTTCACTGCTGTAAAATGTCATTCATTTTAGAACAAAAGGAAATCAATATTGCGCCATTACGACGAGTCTCTCTTGATTGCAACTAATGCACTTTCTGATGCACTAAAGTATTAACTTGCTAACATGTGCCTTGTATGAATTTTCGTCATCTGGGAGAGAGCAAAGAACGAAATGCACATGGCGTATCTTAATAACAATTTTGTAGAGTCCCCGGTCTTCTCGTAGTAAAATGTATCGATCGAAAATCAATGTAAGAATCTGGCAATGAACAAGTCTTGAATCGGGCATTCTAATATAATTTAAATCCAATGGCGCGTTTGGAGATTTCATAATTAAATAATTGACACTAATTAAATTGCCAACATCTTGCTAAGAATTATCACTGCATGATATTAATTAAACTGGGTTACTAGTATTTCTTAACTAATGAAAGAACTAGGAAAGAACTAGGAAAGTATCAATCGATTTATTAAGGAAATTTCGAATTTGCTATACTTGAAAACGAGTTGGATAAATCCTGTAACTTACAAGTACATAGTATATCATGCTAGTATATTTTTGTATACGGAATAAAGCACATTGGCATTAACGCCCAATATTTATGAACAAATTAATTGCGAAAGCCTGAAATTATTGGCTTTTTGCAATTTATTGCCGGTCTCGACGGGCGTGTATAAAAAAAAGCAAAGAGATGAATGGATTGTGTAAGGTTTATGGCATAGCTTTTCTTTAATTGCGCTGCAGAAGTAAACTTCTATAGGGAAACGACGTCAATTTATTGTATTTCGAGCGAAGCGTTATTTCCTGCGTGTACAAAGTTTAATTTCTTCATGAAAAAAGTGCAAGTTTACTAATCAGATAATGTTGATTTATGCCATGAATGCGATTCTTAGAAAATGCTGCAAATATTCTGAGTGCATCTTAATGAATGCAGCACAAGATCAACATGCAGACAGATTCACAAACGAACAACACGGAATCTAGACATATATTGAAAACTAAAAGATATATTGTGGCACAAATTGTAATGTATAGGTCTTCAAGCGTGGTTACAAATTCAAATAAATTACGCGGTGTTCCCAAAGAAAGTAAAGACAAGAAACAGTGTTCATTTTCGATTCGATCTTTCCATTGGATTGATTTAATTAGCAGAATAGTAATGCAGTTAGGGGTATGATCCAACATATACATATACAGGGTGTCCCATAATACCGTTTCCACTTCATCAATACGAAACGCTTCATGTTAGGAACGAAATAACAAGGGAAATGTGTTGTGAAAAGTTGTGGAGCATTGTCAAATGACATAAAGTCTGATTGGGTGACAGCTGAGGAACATGCAAACTTATTCAGGCTGAACTTATTCACTATTAATACATACTAGCATTTCATTTTTCACTTTCATATATGTCATTTTGCATGCAAGAATAAATGGATCATGCAAGGGTAGATTGATTTGAGCAAAAACAAAAAAAAAACAACAGAATGTGGTCAGTTGGGATGTGATTTTCATAAGCATATGTCAGGCGATTGTCCCATTTAGTCTTAATTAAAAACGCTCTCACAATTGAAGTCTCAATGAAAATAAAAAATAATTCATCTTACCAGCGCAAGAATACAATAGCGATTTCTAAGCCATTGAGAAATAAGCGCTGCAGCGTTTATATTAAAGTAGAATTAAGCCGATTTTAACAGTAATGATTTTAGGAGCATCAATTACACCTTATCCAATTCCAAAAATTCGTTCAAATATGCTAGCACAGTTTTGTTTTATGAATAATTTATCTGAATGAGCTCGTACACCAAGAATTAGATTTACAGACCTACATATACAATCCAACATCATCTTATACACTGCATGGAAAGTATATTAATATGAAATAATGGCATTGACCAATTTAAGAAACCAGAATCATTTCATTTAAAATTTGTCCTTCGTCTGCTCAATGGATATTATCAAACTAGGACTGTTTCTTGAACGCAATGTTGTTGCAAGTCGAATCCATGAGCACACTATAACAATGAGGTGAAATGCATTGGGATTCACTTTGTTGTCATTGTTGCGGCACTGTGCAACATCTTGCATCCACAACAAACAACAGGTCTTTTATGTAGGCCAAGGCAATTCGGACTTTGCCATCTGAGACCAAAAACGGATAAAGTCATGGTACGTCATTTTGCAAGAACCGGTAATTAAAACACGCCTTCCAACTTTGGAGAGAGAGAGAGCACAAAGGCCAAATGGTAAGGAGAGGAGGTGACAAGATTAAGTGGTCCACATTTGTGACAACTACATGGCAGAATGACACAAAAGAGATTCGTAATTACTCATTAGCATATCTCAATCATGCATTATTCAGCTGAGCAAATGCAATGAAAAATTACTACGGTAGGCCAACATTAAATCAATCTAGAATACTGGATTGAAATCAAATTTATATCAATATTCTGGTAGTTACCCCACTTCCAAAAATAACGATTTCATGTGAAAATTACATTTACTAGTTGTGTAATATCTGAATAGTGCGGAAGGGAGCATGCATGAACAATTGACATAAAAGTAACGAAAACAGAAATTAAATTATGGAAATTCGGAGTTTGGCAAAAACCGACTACGTATTTATGATTTGTCGAGGGATAAGAATAAGATATTTTTGATGACGAAATTTGCGCATACCCCTAAGGATATCTCTGCATGCAACACCTAAAAATAATCAGCCTTACCTTACTCAGTTCGTAGGTTTGCAGATTTTCCCTCTAATTAGATCAATTAATTTTACCCCAATAAAATGCGTGCAGGCAGCAAAGTAACTGGAGGCCATTTCAAATTCGGGGTTCATTTAAAAGAGTGAAGCCTATCAGAGACACATTTGGTGTTGGTTTAGGGCGTCAATTAGGAAATTTACAGTAATTTGAATATCGCCATTTCGGCAAAAATATATTGCATTATTTTTAGCACGCAATTTAATAAAACGAGTTGAAGGAAGTTTACAACATGCAATCTGCACGAACACACTCGTGCAATTATTTATAAGTGTAGTTAATTTTAAATTCGCAGTCCATTATTCGGCACGAATGCCTCTTTTAAGGCAAGAGGTTCAAATTGCAAAGCAATTAAGGGGATGGCACAGGGATGATAGGAGCGGTTGGTAGAGTCATTATTCGGCCGTAAAATACCCAGATACAGATCCCAAACGTGACCGGTCTGTTTTATGCCTCATCCTCTGCACATACCCAGTCTTTAACTACGGGGCTGATGAAAGAGAATTATAGGGCATTTTATTACGACCTATGTTTTACAAACTTTGTTATAATGTGTCATAATAAGAAGGTCTTGCTATGATTTTATTACACAGACGTGAAAAACTTCATTAGCAACTCCATCGTTTGTTTTACCCTTAGATTTGTGTGCATCAAAATTGCTATCATTATAAACTGTAGCTTAGGATTTCAGCAATATACTATTGTTAAGCACAGTTTTTGAGAGAAAATACCGTAAATGCTCGAACAGTGCCCGGTATCGATTACAGCCCTGTATTCAAATACTGCCCTGGGCGGGTCTGGAAAAACTTAAATATAGCCTGGTCTCGATTTGAGCCCGGGTATGAATCCGGTTTTCAAGCCAAGGTCGCTGCATAAACTGGGTTTCAAATCACGGTGTGAATGCCTAACCCGGGTTTTAAATAGAGAAAATCACACTGTCATCATCATGGCTGCCCGAAATGAGGTGAGTAACATCATTTAACCTTGAACTAATTTAACCAAAAGTCGTTATCATTAACAAACATGGTACTTGATATTGATGAAAATTTGTATGACTCAGATTCCCCATTTGAAATAAAATAATGTTTGTTCAAATAGTCCACTTGTTTTCTATATTAACACCATAGGTTATTGCTTTCTTTACATGCCAAATGCCAGAAAGCAATTACAGCCTGGTCTCGATTAAAGCCCTGTATTCGAATACTGCCCTGGCTGCGAGAGTTACAAAATGATTACAGCCCCGGGGCACTATTCGAGCATTTACGGTAGTTCCTCTTGTACCCGAGTATAGATATGGCAGCTCTCTTTACCTCGGATTACTAACGAGTAATTCTCGAAACAACATTATTTGCTGCTCTGCATTACTTCTTTAACCTCTGCGTCATCCATTTAGCCACTTTACGTCCTATTAAATCTCCCCATTAAAATCTGGGTTGAAATAACCAATTGCAAGGGTACAGATCTCAATGATGCAAAGATCTAAGTTTAGTCCGCCTCTTTCAGATCTTTCGGCTCTAAAGCAAACCAATTGGAACAGGGCAATTCCATTAACTCTTTGCCGCTTTTTATTTTAGAAGAGGAGTAACAATGCTACAAGGGGGGTAAGAAGTAGGTAAAAATTTAAAATTAAGGCTTTATATTGTATGTAAATGTCCGTTATATAGGACAAAGTGACTCGGAACGAGCACACATGGTAGCTCCACTGCGGTTTATTTTATCAGATAAAAACAGAGAAGCCGTCTAAAAGGAGTCGCTTTTCAGTTTCGCTCGATTCATGCAAACTTTTACATTTGTACATAAATAATACATGTTCTCAAGCAAAAGTTTGGCTTCGCGCACCCCACCAATTTCGCATCTGGGTTTGTGAAACAGCTGAAGAAAAAAAAATTGTCAGTGTTCTCCCGGAGGGAAATGAAAAGGAAATGCAGACCATTGAGCGTATGTTGGGCTGCACCGGAAATTGACGTCGAATAATGGGAAGACCTGTGTGTTGGTTGTCAGCATTTGCGGATCGGATCGGTAACAAAAGCAAAATAATGCAGATAATTATTATTTGTTCCAGTGAAACCTATGGCCCCAGTCAGCAATTGCAAATGACCTCGCAATGTGGGTGTTATCATCTTATGATCTAATTAGGCATGTTATAGCAGCTAATAGCATACCAAAATCTTGTTTCTACTGCATTAATTCTAATTTCTATCCTATACGACACTATATTTTATTACTGGATGTCGCCCCTTTCCACAACTTTGAACTATGTAATTACAATCCACTTCAAAGAAATTAGTTTTTCGGTCTTGGTTTAGTGACACGATGATCTGGTGGGACGAAACATGAGTTATTCAAGAATCACAACAACGTTTTGTTTTTGGAAGATTCACAGAACCATATAATTTGACTGGTAATTGACATTAACTACAAAAAATTAAGCGCGGATATTGTGAAAAATATATAAAAGTTCCATAATTTTTGCCATTTAAGTGCAAATGTATGCAATTTAGATAGCATCTGAAAGCTAGCTGGTAGTTGGAAAACGGTTTAAATGGCAGGATGAGATCGGGGGAGATTTCCAAAAGTAACAGTGCAGTTAGGTGCAGCTTAACTGTTTGAGACAGGTTTTGTAAACAAAAATGCAATATAAAAACATCAAATTCTGTGATTTTCATTTCTAATACATATGCCTACTCCGCAAAAATATCAGAAAAAGTTCATTATCTCAATAACTTAGGAATGCACTTTGATTAATGATACAATGCTGTTCAAATACTAGTATAACCCGCTTATAGCGTGTCCCGCAAAAACGTAATCCCTCCTATAGCGCACAAATAAAATTTAAATAATTGAAAACAGCCCTTTGTAGTGATCCCGCATTTAACGAATCCCCGCTTATAACGTTGACAAATTTTGCATCCAACCATAACGCTATAAGCGGGTTATACAACGTTTGCCTCGTATTATATTGCAAATTAAATGTTACGATAATACTCTACATATTTGAAACTCCTGTACATATTTGGGGCAACTGTAAAATTACATCCTTTCCATCCTCTAAATTTCTTGCAAATATTCAAAACTATTTAATTCATAATACAATAGGACCTCGATATAGCGTTGCGGTCAAATGCAAGATTTTTCAACATTATCAGCGGGATCTGTTAAATGCGGACTTTTTTTGTTGGCATGCTGAAAATCTGTTAAATTGGATTTGTATGTTATAAGCGGAATAACGTTGTAAGCGGGAGACGCTATAAGCGGGTCCTACTGTAGAAGTATTAATTTTGCATTAATGCAGCAAGGTAAGTTTTATTTGTATCCCAGGAACGGATATATATATATATTTCTTTCAAATTGACTGCAATGAATTATAACGATACAGCTCAACCAAAATAGTATAGTGGTTCCCTAGAGTTCAATGCACAAATAATCTTCTGAATAATGCAGAAGATACATGTTAGGGCAATATTTCACCAGAAAATCAATTACAGGAGCGGATGCAGTCTACAAATTTATTGGGACGAGGGTCAGGGCAAATCAGTACAGATGGGAAAGGTTGTTTTAAATCTAATTTTTTGCAATAATGGTAGATAGACGTAGGAACTTGGTGGTAAATCCGAGCTGATAGCACAACAAGCAGGTGGCACGCATTGATCGCAGCTTTGATCCATGGACCTGTCAACGAAGATAAAAGCATCGCAGCCATGCATTTTCCTATATACTACATCTCTTTTGTCGAATCAACGGCCACCTTCAATACAATATATCTCTCTATATACTCACTCAGCCCTCTGTGCTCGTTTTTTTTTATATCGTTCAAACCAACGTCCGGTTCTGATTTCAGGGAAACCGCATCTTCCTCTCCTCGCCCACCACTGCGCCAAATGCAGCATCCATCTCAAATTATGGCGAGAAATGTGTGCCATTTTCACGAAACGCCTGATAAATTACACCAGAAGTTTCTTACTTTTTCTTAACAAATACAACGTGTGTCACATGCAGGCCAGTCAACCGGATATGCACTGGGTGACATGTTATTAATCCTTAATAAATTTATTACTATATACATAGGAGACAGATTAAAGTAATTTTTGGTGAAGACAATTTTTATTTATTTTCCGGACAATCTATCAACAGCATAGTGACAATAGTGCATTTGTTGTGGGGAAGCAATGCAATAAAATATGTAAAACAATTGCTTCTTCCTTTAGTTGAATGCCACATTCTGAAAGATTGCTTTAAATTTAGGGTTGAAATCATTTATCATCTTTCTACTAATGAGTGATGGCCATGTGGGAGTAACTTTAACTAGTTCTCGTTTACCGGCAGTCAACTTAATTGCTCCAAATGTGTCGAGTTTCATTATTAACAACCGGCGCCTGAATAGTTTCAATTAAACTGACGGTATTAAAACTCATTAATCACAATTGCTTAATAATTTACGTAGTACACCTTATACGCATACTTGCAAGACACGTTTCACTCCAATGTGATACATATAATTATTATTCAAAAACAAGAAAAATATATCTCAGAACCGAAATTCCAATGTAATACGCAAAAGGCGGTGTTAGTGGAAAACTGACTTCTGTACCAAACCTAGTCTAATACAATTTATGTATATGTTCTGAATCGGAGATGCCTACATTTCCAAACTTTAAATAAAACCGCATCTCTGCACTGTTGTACGTAAGCATTAAATAATTGCAAGAAAAATTTGAACGAGAAATAATGTATGCTGATTTTGTTTGTTTTTTACCCTGACAATATCATTAAGTCTCAAACAACAGCTGCCTTTGGAGTCAAAAACACTACAAACTGTGTTCAAGGTGATATGTTAGTTGTATTCCCATGTTTTCCATACAATTTATTGGATGACTGCTATTTGCATTCTTAAATTATATTAAATTTAATTAAAATGGGAACCCGAAATCTAACTTGGCAAATACA
>WWPM01013336.1:0-16615 GCA_023279145.1 Glomeris maerens | reverse complement strand
CAATCTTTTTATCCAGGAATGAAGTTCAAACACCTAGAAATATTAATACTTGTGCAATAAGGCCACTGTGTGTGTTTCTTTGCAGGGTACCTTATAAGTTAAAATATTGCAGAATGTATTTAGCAGGAATATTGGAGGGGGGATTAGAAGTTACCTATACATGAGAGAAACCGCCCAAGTGCACGTCTGAAGAAAGAATTTCAAAAATTTTGACATGTTTGATTGATGGATCATGGAGAGAAAAGAAGTGAATTTTTGACTTAAAGGTGTCGAAACCGGATTACATTTTTACGAATCAACGTTTCCTGTTTCACGAGGTGATGGTTAGGATAAACGCAGTAAAGTTGGTGACGAAAAAATGCTCCTTGGTGCAATTTAAAAAGGAAAAGACTAGTAGTATAGGTAAAAGATTGACTGGCAATTAACTGAAAGGAATGAATGTTTAGAGAGTTAACGTTTTTAATTACCGTTTTTCATGCTACCTTAAGAACACTTTATTGTGACGGTCGAAACTGCAAATATACTTTAATTTCCATTGAAATATTTGCGCCAAAAATGTGGCTATGCTATAGCCTAAAGAAAATATTCAGTACTCTGCCAATAGGAACGCCTCAAGGTTCACAATAGGAGAGTAATTGATCCTGACACTCGATCACAACAAACCGTGACGACGAGTTTAAGTTTAACCCTTAAAATTGGCAGCCATTTTGCAATTTAGGGCGCACGCGCCCTCTGGCTGGAGTTGGACTCAAAATGGCCGCCAGATTTCCTTTCACCTTTCACCCTGAAAATGGTGGGCCGAATTCACGCCTTGCTGGCTGCCGACATAGATGGCTTTCATCGTTGAAGTGCCTGTCAAATGTCCCGTAGAGTTCAAAACAGATAACGCAACTGTGTGGCCCAGGGGCAAGATGGCGAACAGCCGGCCAAATCCGACCCACTACTTTGTAAACGAGCTTCAAGCGCAAAAGCAAGCAGGGGAATAAACAATAACCAAAAAAACCACTCCAATGACACGAAATATTTGTGTAGTAATATGTGGTAAATGTTGCATTTTAGTGTTTCCTTCATCTGATTGAATAATCTACAAATGCAAAAAAAATTAACACGTGTTTTGTGTTGCATATTTGTGGCGTTATGCAACTAGGATGAAAAAAATGGAAAAGAATTATGACAAAAATATGTATCAAAAGTGAGGCCTAAATGATATAGCTAGAAAAAAAAAACATTCAGTGGGAAAGTTATATGGTGTCGAAATAACATAAAATTCAACTGGAAAGAAAATATGTGTATTGCATTATATTGGAAGATTTTAACAAAGAAATGTTGCATGCGTGTAAAAATAAGCAATTTCCTTCAACGCAAACACCAAAAGAGCGTGGTAATGGGCTAGTGGAATTACAATACGGAAATGAATTGAAGACAAGCCATGTAGATTTAATTTCAGTTCTTATCAAAGTAAATGCTACATATTTAAACTTCAAATATTCCTAAAATAATATTAGTTATATTCTATGATATTCTAAACCAACTTCTGGCTATTATTTTCCATTTCAACTACTAAGCGATATTAATATTTCACAAAAATCATATTTTCAAGGTAAACTATAATTGCAATTCTATGCACCTAAGAATGGAGGCAGCAGCCATTGGGCAGCAATAATTAATTCGAGATAAATTCATACATTACCGGCACATGAACTGTGCTAAAAGCAGCTGAATATTACGTCATAGATAAATGTGCCATACATGCAATATATATTTGAGTTCCCTCCCACTACTTCAACATACCACAGTGAAACAGGTATGAAGATAAGATTTTGTAGCCACCTGCTGTGTAGCCAACGTCTTGGAGCAACAGGGCGTATTATTGAACATTTTTCATTGCATGGAAAATATGACACCATTTCACATAATAAAGTGGCCAGTAATTTGAATTATATGGAGACCAGTGGTTTCACAAATTTACACGGCGTGTTTGTTTGGCAGGCGTGTCAAAGGGGAGCTTTTGATGCAGGACCTCCCATGCCCCTGGTTTCATGGCGAAGGCCCCCTCATGCACGTGCCCTTAAGCCGATTGGCTACGCCGTAAGTTGGCCCCTTAGCTGCCTTTTCTCACGAACGTTTGCATTTTCAGCTTCATGGACCACTGACACCTGATACCTAATCTTGCTGCAGCACTATCATATGTCGAAACATTGGAATCGCTTGTGAGACCGCAAAAGTTATAACTGCTACTAAATATAAATTACAACTTTTCCCTATGTTTTTTTTATTATTTCCTATGACGATATTTCATACTAACAATTCTAAAAGAAAACAAATTAGTAAGTACCTACTTGAAAAGAATTTCGATGGAAATGTATTTTGCATGCTATAGACAACTATAATCTGTGGTATGATTTCTTCGAAGACTAAAATGCAAAACCAACAATAAATGGATAGAAAATCTTCTCTGCCATTTGTATTCAGGAAAAATTAACTCAATTTACTGACAGAAATATCTATTTTCATTCGTGCTGCAAAATCTCAAGTGGCAAAATTACAAAAATACATTTGAACATTTCCTATGCAACGCCCGACAGGAAAGATAATACCAGCCAAATCCCAAGATTTGATTTGATAATTTCGTTTGTTCGTGTCCGAATAGGAAGTGTAAATTGCAGATGAGGGGGTTCTGGTTTACCATCTGTCGATGCAAGTGCCCCTTATAGCATTTCAATAGCAGTAACAACCGTAGCCGATGCATGCGAAACGCAAGACTGCACATTAACTAAGCGCTTTGTGTCCAAAAGCGATAAGCGAGCTCAGCGTTATTTTTGTGACTTTTGTTATTTACATCAAAAGAAGACTGACGTGAGACGTGTCTTTGTGCAAAAGGACGGCCTTCCATACTCTGGGTAATCACTCTTCAATTACCGCACGACTTCCGCTTTTTCGCGGGCTTTTATGCCCAATTTTTCATGTTTTCTTTGTCAACTGGCTCAGCCCACCAGTGCTTTTCAAAAAGCAGTTCTTGGATTTTAGGTCAAAATTCGGTATTTTTTCATTATCTCTTATTCGGTCACAACATATAATATCCACTGCTCAATGGACAAGTTCAACAGACATCTCATGTACGTATATTGAGCATGTAACAACACAACTCAGATTTCCACGATGACAGGTGCATAATTATGTCATAGGATATATGTATACTAGCTAATATAGAAGTTTTCTACACACGAAAGGTGCGTCAAAAAACGATTCTAGGGTTCAAATCTCAAGCAATGATCTAACATTACGGTACCTTTCACTGAAAGGTCCTTGGCTAAAGCATGGAACAGATTGAGCAGACAGGGAGTATCACAGGATCAGTTTTCATCGAAAATATGGGGACATATTTTAAAATCGGGAAACTTGACAACGTTCACTGTTTGCTATGCAAACTACTAGTCTTGTGGTGCGACAGGGAAAGTCTGGTCACATCGTTAATAACTTTGAATTTTGAATTGAAACGGCCATGACATATGTCTCTGCAATAACATGCCAGTGGGATAACCATTAGTGAAGTCCATGCACGACCTTGGAGCCACAGCATTCTGAACACGCTGTTGAAAACAGATATGAATAAAAGAGACATATTATATGTCGAAACTTTTATGATTATCCACTCTATAATATTCAGAACTCATAATTTCCACTTCTGCAATGAAAGATATGAAATTGGCGGTAAAATAGAGAAGAAATCACAATCCTTGTACAGTGCTACTACTGCTCCTGAAAATACTCACTTGGCCCCAACCAGTCATGCTCATGAACAAAAACGATGACACTATGTGATTCACTGCATCACATCGCTGGTTGGATTGTAAAGTCAGTATACAAGGGGCAGCAGCACTATGATATGTACAAACTGCATAAGCAATAGATGCCAATTCTCCTCAGGATGACTGTTAATAAAAAATTCCGCATTTGTCGGGCTTGAATCATTTTACAGATGTGCAGTTAAAGATTTTGTTGGCAGTGGTATTTAAAATACAGCATGATAATAATTTAGATTTGTATTTTGTGGTAATAAGTATAGTTTCGTAAGAAATAATTTCAAATAAAAATTATATCGGTTAAATATTGAAACTCGGCAAAATATATTTCTATTCAAAATACTTTGTCCGATGCAATCGAGTTTTAATGATTCGAAGTTCAGATCATTAAAAATGCATTACTTATTCATTAGTTTACGCTTACAGTTGTGTTGGGATAATCTGTTAGTTTACTGTATTATACTGTATGTAATTACGTGCATTCACTTCCTATAAATGCGGTTTACACAGAAAAAACACGAAAACAGAACACATGTTGAAACACAAATGTACAAGTGAAATTTACTGCTGATACAAAAGAAATGAATGCTTACAAGTGAAATTATTTTTACCTTCTGGCATAACCATAATACTGGTATTTAAACAATGTTTTCAGCAAAGTTGCGCTGCATGCAGGTATATATTTTTATTATAGCTATTACGCTGGCTGTGTGTGGTCTTCAATGAAGTCTGTTTGCATATTTTGACTTTCCGTCATGTCGGACGTTGGGATTCGGTTACTGTGTCTCGACTTACGTTTATTATAGATATATATGACAGCCACACATTCCTCTTTGTGGTATATGCCATGAATCTCAAGTCTGCACCCTGCAAGCACACGGGCATAATGATCTACGTAAGATGACGCGTGAACAGGATCTATCCATGAAACAGGAACGTCAAGAGCAGCTCACATTAATTAGAAACACGTGGAGAAGCTGCGTCGCGGCGCTAAAAATATAACTGCGTGATACACAAGCTGGCATGCATGTATAGTTCACGTGATTCAGAGCGGTCGAAACTTCCCTGTCATTGTAAGACATTAATATAGCCGATAGCACACGATTCGCAGCTAATTGCCATGGCCGATTTCAACAGGACGTCATTTCATCTTAATTACTTCAGCAGTGTATTATCTCAATGGGAATGAAAATAAACACTGGCCGCTAATGCATCTAATTTACGCCAAAGTGCCAACAAGCTGTAAGATGAAACTTTTAACAGCAATGTTTTTCGGATATTGCTCTTCCCACCCACACCCATGGTATCGGCTTTCACTCAGCGCAGTTACGTAATTAACGAAGCTCAAATCCAGACGCAAACAACAAAAAATCAGAAAAATTAACGACCAAAAAACAAAGTTCGCTGTTAAACTAGCCTACAGTACATAGAATGATACAAGATGACCATACTAGGTTGTTGTCAACGCTGTATACGTTAGAAAACTCCAGTGTGTATTTTTTGCCTATTTTTGTGTGCAAAGCATTCTTTTGCAAACCGTATTGAACCATTGTAGGCAATCCAAAAATTACTATTTCGCAAAGGCAAATGTACTGTAACACAGTTAAAATATTTTGGAGCTGTAGAACGAAAACCGCAATAATCACATAATAATAGTAAATATATTTGTGAGCTATACGTATATGTGCACCTGTTTTAACAAGGTTCGTCTGTCGTCTTGAAAGGAATCTCGAGAAATATTGTTGCAGTTCTGTGCATTTATCACACGCATCTGGCGAAATGCATAATATTGAAATGCTCTGTATAAATATTAGTCTAAATAGTAATATGAATTATGTGCATCTGTTATTATTTGCCTTCATTTCGTAAGTATGTGAAAGTTCATGAAAATAAATTAGTCATGAAAATCGCAAATGCAAAGAAGGAATATCCAAAAATGTCAAATATACTTGTACGTACATATACGTATTGCAAAAATTGTCGAAATATTGAAAATAATCAAATTTCAAAAGTGACAAAATTTTTTTAGAATAATCTAAGTTTCACAAAAACGAAATGCACAAAACGAAGCTGACAATTTCCGGTCAGAAGCATACAATTTTAAACTTTTTTGCATTTAATTGTGCAAACCATCTACACCATGAAGACAATGATCATAACAGGGAATTGCAAAAAGGAAACGGTTTGTATGTGAAAGGGAATCAATTTGACATCTCCATACTTTTACCAGCGAACAGAGAATTGTGAATAGGAGCAAGCGTTTTTAACAGGGTGCAGCGGAATAATCATTTTTTTAGCAAGACAGTGTGTATCCTGCACCTGTTGCTAGAGCTGTCCAAGAATGATGAGCCCTAAGTTCACACCAATCATAAAGTCACAGATCTATCTAAATTGCAAAGGGGTGATGGTGTCCCTACAAATAACTGAATGTGAAATGATTGACACTGTCTGTATTGTTAAAAAGAATTGTACAGTGATGACATAAGTACGATTCGACGTCATACACCCCGCCCATAAACAGTTCTTTCAGCCAATTACGTAGAATAGGGATTCCAAAATTGCCCTGAGCACTATATGAACCACTCACACACCATATAAAAATAATTAGAAAACAATAAAAATGTGTTTCAAATTTGTGAAAACTGCATGCAATCATTTTCAATCCAAAGTAGCAATCTAATCCTCTGAAGTCAAGCCAGAAGAATGGATGCAATCATTTGAATTATACATTATTTTAATACGATTAAAACTTCAGGGGTGTTTACAAAACCATGTCAGTTCACATCTAATTTACGAAAAGTATTTTTTGAAGTTTAATTGTCACTCGTAATAAGATTTTAACAAGAATAGTTAGCTAGACCATCAACCTTGTCATTTTTTAATAGAAAACAACCATTGAATTTGCCTCGGACACTTGAAACTTCATCTATAACAAGAGACGTTTTAATTGCTATTTATGAGATATATGTGATAGCCTATGTTCGTTGCGTTCAATGTTTTAGTCTGTATGTTGTAAAGTGGGTGGTCTGCGGTGTAAACAGTTGAGAAGCATGCAGTTTCTGGGTGGTGAAGGCAGAGTTGGCTGTGCTTTGGCCAAAGACTGTTGGCAATATGGCGGGTGGTTTGGTGGACGGAAGTCACGAAATGCGATCGGTGTGGGCATCATGGGTGGGCTTTGATGCCCTTGCGACAAATTGGAGAATATGATGGCCGCGAAAGCGTTGAAAATGAGACCTCAGATTGCCAATTAATAAGTGCAATTTCTATTTTGGGTCTCGCTCGTTAACGTTTTGCACAGAGAGGCTGCGCTGGCGAGTAAACACTAAACACGCACCGCCTTGAAACCAAACCAACCTTTCTATCCATCTTCCGACACCAAATACACAAGAAGCAAGGAAAGAAGTTCAAAAAGAAGGAGTTGGCGACGTTTGCTTGCTGCCGTTATTACCCGCAGGGAAAAAAAAAGTCAAAAGGCATCCGCTGAAAGATTTCTGCCTTCCCAAATTATCCACAATGCGGCTACTCTATGCACCACTCTATACCCTATTTCTTTTGCCATGTTTCTGGGGGTTTTAGAGTCTGGGAGGAAATTTACTCATCGTCTCGTGACGAATGGCTCCAGTCTTGTGTGGTCTAATCTTACGACGAAAGCTGTCCGTGCGAGATTGACGTCTGGCATTGTCGCAAACTCACTATTTATCCTTATACCAGCTCAAGTCCTCAAGCTAATAAACTATTTCAAGTGAAGTTCACAATGTTTTTGAATGTCTTAAGCGACGCCAATGTGGACATCCTAGGAAAATGGCTAAAATCTTCATCTCATGATATGTACAGTACTATATACTAGTAATTGGAGCTTGGGAGACCAAGCTGGGGATGGACAAGCGGATAAGTCTCCAAACACTCCATCTCCTTAAGTTATATCACTTAAAAATATCACAGTGGTACTCGAATTTACTCATTCATACAGTATATGCACCGTATTTCCTGGCTTAATAGTCTTTCCCAAAATAAAACCCCCCTGAAACACAAGCCACCTCTTAAGCATCGGTTGAAACTACATATACCTAGAGACTCTCCTGCAATAAAGTCCCATTATATTTTCCACCTCCTATGCAATAAATGAGGTTTTTATTGTTTTCTTAGTTTCACTTGGCATAAAATATTGCTCGCTAAGTTTGGATAAAAAAAAAATAATATCATTGAAAAGAACATTTGAAACAATAACTCCCCCCCCTCCTAAATATAGACATCTCCACTTTATACGGAGAAATAAAAGAATAAAAGAAATAAAAGACCTGTGTTACTAAACCGGGATTTGAGGCTCTGACACTTCCTTTACATACACCATTTGCATTTTAAGGTTTTCCAAGTCCTTACACATTCTGTTTATCAGTGCCGCTAAAAATATAAAGTGAAATGCAATCTGCGGCATTTTATTCGAATTATTTGTTGAACATTATGCTCTCAAGCCACCTCGTAGCAGATATGGGATTATTCAAAATCAATGTACAGGTCTGCAACAGTGAATATTGGAGGAAAAGATTTCTGGTATATTTGATGTCATGGAATGTTGAATGCGGCATATTCTGAAAACAGGCTGTTTATGCTAATTAATTGATATATAATTTTATTGCAATAGTTTTTAAAAGACTTTATAGGGACGTCGCTTAGGAAGATGCTAAAACAACATTGTACGTACATGCAAAATATAAAACGTCCAGCTTTTTAAGTTTGAATATGTTGCAATGAAATTACATTTTATCGATATTTACATAAACAGCAGCTGCAGTAATTACAAATATATGATTTAGAGATACAAATTTTAGTTAATTCAAACTCTAATTATGCAGATTTAGCGAATTATAGCAATCTGGTTTTCAAAATAATGATTTTAACATGAATAATGAATGCAGCCATTATATTTAAATATAACGATAAATACAGATTGTCCAGCTGGTTTAATTGGTCACCTGCTTTTGTATAGGAAGTTTATGTTTATTTGGTACCCTCAAATTATTATCGCTTTAAGCCGAAACATGTATCCGGTTTGACGGATGCACAAAGCCAAAATCCTGGCCATGCGCTGCCGATTCTTTTTATCTGACTTTTGTTTTAAGTGTGTTTACCAGATCATGTTGAACGGACATTGTTTGTTGGATGGTTCTTAATAATGAAACCAAAAACGGATCGCGCCACGGATAAAGAGCATCTTGCGACTCCACTTAAAAGAAGATCGTTAAAAGCCAAGAGCGAACTGTGCCACCGTCTACCGTCTTCATCAGCGGCATTTGTAAACAAACAACTACATGACGTAGATGTATTAGGGCACTATGGCGGTGATAAGTCCATATCGAAAAGATATATGGGGTCCTTTGAACGTGCCTGCGGCTCTTGCTTTTGCAAGCATGCACAAGTTTCACAGAACATGAGACGTGTTCGGATCACGTGACCTTGCACACTGCCATATGCACGAGCGGGTAAATTAATGGAGCAGAAAGCAGGTCCATTTTGGAAGTCGGTGGCCATATTTAAGATAGGGTACAGAGCGTGCAAGGCCTGAACTTTCCTGGCTCTCGACGTTCACTTCTCAGTGCGGTCATCTTACATTGGCATCCACAACCCGAAACTTGTCTTTTCACACACGCATGCATACTTCAGAGGAAGTAGGTCTCAAAGTGAAGATTCCAATTCCACTAAATCTCTTGTTTCGTGTCAAGCTGATATAATATTTAGCGAGTCAAACGCGCCAACTTACCCATCCATATGTCACATCTTCTGTACAACAGGATATCGTGCATGACATAACAAAATTTACGAGCTTGTAACTTTTTAAAAGAACATATTGTTATTAGAATTTAGGAGTATATTTTAAAGTGAATTTAACACATGCAGGAATATATAGTTTTGCGATCGACGTATATTTAGTCCACAAAAACTAACGATTTCTCCCGCTATATCAGCATGCACACATTCCCAGATATACAGTATGTATAAGGGCGTTGTGCACTCAAAATAGTGTTATGAGACACCCTATATAATTTCGGATTTCACTATCTTGAACGCCTCAAAATCAAAATTAATTTAGATTTCTTGAAGCGATATACTTGATTTTATACAGGTCTGGTGGCCTAAAATAATTAAATACGGTGCATACTCAAGGAATGCAAATACATATCCATAACAATGTAATGTCTCCGGAAAAATGTTAAAAATTGAGTCAGCAATAGCTGCAATCAAAATGTACAAGCTTAATATATCCTTTCCCATGTCAGTTTTTGAATGCACCATTTGATTTTTTCAGTATACAATTTATATTTTGAGAATTGCAATTGCAGGAAGAATAGCAAAGATGCCGATAATAATAATAATGCTACGCAATATACATTCAATTGTGTCCTACCTTCCCGACTTCGTGATGATCATTTCAGTCCCCAATTCGTGAAACTTGTCCCATAAGTCTTTTGTTTCCAGTTGACATTTAACGGAGCGGAGCTCCTCGCAGTTGCACCTTTCTTGGAGAAGCGCCGATTTTTCGTTGGGCTGTTCAACTTCAGATTTGCAATTTCCTCCAGTACTTTCAACGCTGCTCACGCTTGCCCTACGTCCACTGCCAGAGCAGTTGCCGTTACCACTGCCCGTACCGCAAACGCTGGCCGGTGAAGTTGACGGCTGAGATTCGAGCTCCAAAGATTCGTCTGAGAGATGGGACGAACATCGGTCCCAAACTTGGTTTCCACCTGTTCCAGTGTCAACTGCCAGTTCCCGGTCCAGAGATTGTTCTGCTAATAAAACGAAGAAATTCCTCCGTATATAAAAAAATACAAATACAAATTTTAAGAAATGTCGCGCAGCTTCAAATTAATAATTATGTTTTTAATTATTGCAAGTAGATAGGGGTAACTAGGGGTCGTTGAGATATTTAAGTGTGATAAATTGCACAGTGGTACGTGGCAATTAATCTTGTGCAGATCACTCGGTGGACTGTTTTGTATACCGGGTGAGTTATAAGTCCTATGTCACCTTGTTTTTTGGTAAATAATGCTGGAAGGAATGGAAGCGCACATGGCAAGTACAAAAAAAGGTTAGGGCTAACTGACGATGTGCCCTTTGGTGACCTTGAGAGGGGTATCAAGGTCATTGGAAAGCCAACTGTTTTGTTGTTGACGCTAGTCGGCTTATATCAATTAGAGAATTGTTGAACGCCAGGTTTTGGCCACATTGCAACAAACCCAATGAAATTCGGACAACCAGCGCAAGAGTTATGATGAAAACACGGGGCTGGGCAGCCCCTGGCGAAGGCAGGGATTTACAGGTGTCCGAGTATGTGCTTCCCTGCCTTGCAGTTGTATGCTGTTCGTGTAAAAGTTCTAAAAGGGAGCTGGTTGGGAACGTTTAAAAGGAAGCGACCCAAACTAACAAAATGTTAACATATAAGATATTATTGGTGAGGTAATCGACGACATTGGAGCATTCATTCAAACTTCTAACTTATTACCAAATTACAGTATAAGCATGCAACGAATATTGTTCAAAGTTTTAATTGTTGGGAAAATTAAACTTCCCATTATCGGATCTCGTTCTTATAGAAATGCAAGTTGTATAGCCACTTAGTAAAACACAGGTGAATGAGATCGTGTACAAAATAATCAGACTGTCCCTTTCTATATACAGGGTGTCTCGGTATTACGTGACCAGACTTGCAAGGTGTCTTCCCTGCATGAAAACAAGACACAAAGTTCCTATAAACCCATGTCCCCAAACGCTTAGTTTTTGTAATTGGACCTACAAAAATGTGACATACACAGTTAATGCTCCCCACATCTTTCCATTGATCGTTCGTTATGCGTTCCTAATAAAGATGTGGGGAGCATGAATTATGGATGTCACATTTTTGTTGGTCCAATTACAAAAACTAAGCGTTTGGGGACATGGGTTTATATAGGAACTTTGTGTCTTGTTTTCATGCAGGGAAGACACCCTGTAAGTTTGTGCACATATTACCAAGACACCCTGTATATATACCTATAGAGCTATATGTCCACTGAGCATTCATTTATTTGACAATACCATTCCAAATAATGCATGATCCAAACTACGCAGGCCAACTTCCAACTTTTTTATACCATGGACCTCAATGATTCTCCACATGTTACATTCTCCTATTTACTATAGCCAACAATGAAATTATGCACAATGTACAATGTACATCACTTCATGACACACCCTGCCGGCACAGTCTATATAACAATGTGGGCGTGCAAAAACCAAGTTATACATATATGGTAGACCTAGTTTTTTGGGCATGCATAAACCAAATGCGGTCGAGTGAATAAAATTTTCAATCAAACGTTTATTTATAATTGTTCAGTAATAGCGAAACATAAATTTCATTGAAATAAACATTATACATGTTATACGTTGAGCATAAAAATTCGTGCATTAATTCAATAAACTAGTATAAGTTTAATGAGGCATGCAAAAGTGAAAATGCAGGCAATAGTAAAGTGTAAGTTCGAATTAGAAAATTTACAGATTAGGTGCCTGTGATGTTAGCTAACAATCACAAAAAATACCAGAGCCACAGGTGTGTTTTTCTGTCTCCAAATAAAAATCTAATGAGGCACAATAGGCCTAGATACCTGTATATGAAATCAGGAATGCGTTCGGTATATGTTGCAGCCTAAAAAAAACTAATAAAAGCATCGTCAAATTGCTATAGAGCAAAATGTATATTTGCTTTTAGTGTTTCGAGTGCAGACAAACAAATGAAGTAACAATCAAAAATGAACTGAGTTCATAGCTATAGATGGCAGGGGAAAATATTTCCAACCATTATCAAGCATAATCTATTTTTATATTCATTTTCAAATTCAGCCTATGACGATACATAATTAGCATTTCGGTAATACTGGAAAAATTTATAGTATTATACCATTTTTTATTTGAAGTCATTGCAATGTTTATAATATAATATATTTGGCAGAGTTCAATATTGAATTTCGTGGCAAATATATGTCATTAATGACATAATAGACTACACCATATTATTTTCATTGATTCATGGAGGCAGTTTGCAGGTCACGTGATCACCTACCAAGGCAACAGTTTTGCTAGCATCATCTATCAACGCTGGTGATCTCATATATTTACAATATACTGTATATGTATCTGACGTAGAATGTATGTATGGCACACAAACAATGAACATTTCCTTAGACTACTATATCGTATATTCTAGAATGCACTGTCATTTTGGCACCTGTATCAGCAGAAGTCAAATGAATAAGGCAACCAAGAAAAAAAGCCCAACACATGCACAACAGAAAATCTAACAATTGTATAAAAATATAAGCCAGGGCTATAAGTAAATGGAAATCGACCACCGACGTTGATGGCTAATCCAATAAAGCGATGCCACATAATCGAATATAATGGTGGTAAAGGTTTAATGAGTGCACAATTGGCTCCCCCTCGACTTGAATAACCTCCCTTAGGGTTGGCCATTCATTCTTCATCCGCGCTTGTCAAAAAGTCCAACGTCAGTGCAATCGACATCATTTGTTACAACTCGAACCCAGCCAGGGGTTTTAAAGGCTACAGTCCCTGCTGACTCGGGTCAGTGTTGGGTTACCGTTTGGTAAACATGCAATTGTATGCTTATAGTACGTACGGGAACAGGTGGCCCAAACTCTTTCCACTCCACTGTTTTAGAACTATTTCTCAAAGCCGCAGGTGTTCGTTCCTTGGCATAAATTTCATTCATTCGGCCACCATTCGAGGCGTAGCGTGTTAATTAAATTCAGACCTCGCACTTTGGTTCATTGCAATACACACAAATACTGAATTCGTGATGGTTCTCGGTCGATGTTTACCGACAGTTTGTTATAGGTATGCAGGGTGAAAATCAAGTCCTTTGCTCCTTCCCAAAAATACAAGCTTCTATATTAAAAATATGAATTTCAGGGGTGCTCTATCCAGTGGTGTCAAACTATTGGACCTCTTCTACTGCCTTAAAGGTTGGCCAAAACCAACTAACCGGTTACCTTCCCCGCAATACACGTGTCATGTGAAATTTCCAAAACTAATAAATTTGTTGTTGCTTCTCATCTGTTTCATTTCACTTAATATTGCTTTGTGGTGATATTTTCATTGTCCTCATCTAAACGTACTAATTTTATCGAACTATTACCTACTTCAGCTATTGTATTTAAAAAGTTAGGTTTTCGATAACCGATAACCTGAAGGTATTACAGACATCAAATCCTTTGTCACTGGACAGAGCACCCCTGAATTACTGTCACTGCATAATCAGATTGTTAATATAGAAGTTTTTTTTTATTTGGGGGGGGGGGGGGGGTTCATAGGACACTATAAGCCTATTATTGGAAAAAATGTCTATACAGCTCCTTATGCAAACAAACACCTCGTTGCTACATTGGGATATCATGAGATACTAAACAAATATTAAAATATGATATTATTTAAATTATTCGACGGGATGAATTAATGAACTATTTAACACCAGATCTTTTATCTTCCGCCAAACAATAGGGCTAGTATGGATGTCGATATCGTGCAGATCTGCATATACACGAATGAGTTTCACATTCGCAAAATCTAGCAATTAGTATATAAACGTTAGGGGGCACTTACAGAACTTTTATTGGACTGCTTACATGCATGAAACAGGCTTAAAAACCAGTTTAAAACGAAACGAACGATTCAAAATTAAACAAAATGAGACACTGCACAGACTATTCTGCATTGGTTATATATAAATTTGAAGTGACAATAATTCTATATTCTTCGCCTGAGGTTTGGCATGCATGCAGCATGTTTTATAATTTTTTGGGTGCTTCGTGCTAAAAAATGTATACGAATAAAGTTATTGAAATTATTTTCATTTTTGAAAAATCAGTTTATATCAAAGGTGCGAAGGGAACGAGCCTCAAAACCTAAGCATGGATAAAGAATCATTAATAGACAAACATACGAAGACATTTATAATAAACTAATGCTTAATATTATTTAAATTGCAATAATACACATTTACTGAAAGATAGGAACACTGAAAGTTTTGTCTTATGCGGGCACATGCCTTTCACAAACGTCTTGATGTATACCATCTTGGTAAACCTTGTTATACACTATATAGGCATTTCCATGAAACCTATATATAAAAGGCTTGCAAGTTGCTCTAAATAAAAGGCTTAATCATCAAACATCCGCATCAAGGTTTGCATTAAATATGAGACAGTATGGTCTTATGCCCAAAACCAGCTTAGCAGCACCAGTTTAACAGATAATTAACGATATTTGTTACCTGCTTGCAAATGTACAAATACACGCAATATATGAACCAGTGACAGCGTAAAAAAAATACGTGAAATAAATGTCTCTGACCTTTGACAGTGCCTGGAGTAATAGGACTAGGTGTCAACGAGGGTCTTGGGGCCTCTCTGGCCATGATAGCCGCAATAGAGAAGTCGGTTGCCCTCGGTTTCCTGGCCATCTGAGGTGGCGCTTGGACCAGAGGTTGGTGCGGCTCTTGCTGACCACCAACATTAATGGTGGTGGATGCGGTTGTCGATGTGGCCGCAGATGCTGCAAAATGCATTTTGTCCGTTGTCCGAACCGGTTCAGGCAACATAGGAAACTTGACAGTGAAACATTCTATAAGAAAATGTCAGTTGGATGGAACTTGTTTGCAACACCACGACGGTGCAAGTGAAATTGCGTCCGAGGCGACCTCCGTGAGCGCGCAAGCGTCAGTGACACCACCCTTCATCGAGGCTTGAGTGCATCGAGTAGCCGCCAGGGAGCGCGGCGCCCACAGCCACCTGATTGGTTCAGCCAGTTGTTTTCGCAGCAACCGGATACGCATCCTATTGAATGTATGGCGACGGGGAAGTGGTTGGCATAATAAAGAGGCGGGACAGCAGTTTTTAGCTCCTCCTCTACACTGCATTCTTTCACTGCTTTCCCTGCGTTGGCTACCACAAAAACGGTGAAAAGGGAAGCGTCGTTTCAGTTCTAAATACTAGTTGTGTACCATAGGAATTTGCAAAGAATTTTTAGCTGGCTCACTTTCACTCTTCGGAGAATGCAGATAAATTTCTGCCACTTTCGTCAAAAATGAAGTATAGGATTCCCATGAAGAAAACTTTATAGAACTTTGAAAATAAAAAAAAAATATGCACTCTTAACAATTAATTAATTACCCATGCAGTTTAGATTTTAATTAGTTCAATTGATATCGTTGGATTAATAGACTGTCTTAATTAAATTGGAAAGTAATTCCTGCAGCGTTATGGCTTATATCAGTCACAAATAAGTACCGTTATTCGTTTATCCAAGCATCCAATGCAATTTTTCAGCATGTATGCCTGCGTAAGCCTATGTATAGGCCTAAGTTATTGTTCCATTGTTTGTACAACAACTTAAAAACAAATGTCTCATAATGAAACGAAGATTGTATATCAACTCTGGTGTTGGCATGCACACCAACCCGTTGTCGTATATCGAAATATTGGTGGGCCAGCCTTACATATGCACTTCAGCAATGCAGAGATTCAAATTGAAATAATATATAATGCAAAATATTGAGGGAATCATTATGTATGCAAATTAAAAGAATTACTTGTCAACTGATTTGATAACGACACGGGGATCTAGAGTAAATTTTATTAGAGCTTGGTGCTGAAAGTGAAACAAAACGTTTGGAAATTATTTTCTTGGAAAGTAAGTAATAGTCGCACAACAAAAAATAAAAACATTTCAAAAAGTCAATATGGCTTGAGTGAAATGCA
>WWPM01013333.1:0-10644 GCA_023279145.1 Glomeris maerens | reverse complement strand
TTTTTACGGGGAACAACATGCAATGAAATACGCAACATATTTGACCAACTATTTGACCTCTACAACTGTTATCAGCGTCATGCAAAAAAAAAACTTTGCAAATAAAATGGCTGGAGGAATAGTTCAAATTAGTACGTTAAAGAGAGCATATACATACAAGCAAATTAGTACCATGGAGCAACTTTCAAGTGAAATGGCGCAGAGGGGAAGAAGCAACAAATTCATTAATTTTTTTGGCAATGTTACAGAATACAACTGGTCAACATGAGCAATTACAATTAAATCTCATGTAATTTACAGTATTTTATTAATTTATTAATGCATACATTTGATACATCATTTGAAGGATTATGTTATTTTTCTAAAGCAAATAAATGTGGCAACAATTAAATAAATGGCAATTAAGTTGGTAATCCAACTAAATGAAAGGTTCGTGGCGCCCCTCAGCTGCTAGACACAATTGGGCATGATAACGAATATCCTTGTAAACACTGTCAATTGTGCTTGGATGTATACAAGTAATGGCATCACAAATTCGCTCCAAATCATTATCAACGTGACCAAACCGTTGATCAATGTAATCACTATTTTATAACTTGCATCAATTTGATCATCTTGATTAGCCAAAACATTAGCAGTTATTTCATCTTTAATGCTATTGTACAGTATTCGCAGTATTGCATTCTGGCCTTTGCAATTGCCCATGTACAGTACAGTAGGTATATCCCGGCCACCTTAATGTGATTTCCATGTCCTTGGAATAAGAATATTACATACCATCAATTGCTATACATGCAGATTATTTGTACTACATGTGAAATTGCCAAAACTAATGAATTGAAACTTCTTCTCTGTTCCATTGTTATTTACAGTACGTACGTATTTCTGACATTAGGGGTAATGATATGTAGAACAATTACCATCACAAATAAATTTGAAATGATTTTATGGGCGTATGTAAGGTCGGGTAGAACGCATTGAGTGTTTTTGTATTTCTTATGGGAAAAACAGTTTCAGTGTACGAGCACTTCGGATAGCGATGCTCGTTCACTGAACGAATTGAAGTCGTAAACCGAGGTCCCACTGTATAGATCTACAACAGGTAAGAAAACAATTTTGGTTGCGGCGTTTATTCAACGGTAGAGTTCAACGCGAGGCGTTCGCAAAAGTTGAACCCGTTCATTGTTCAGCATTAGTTTAATGGTTGGAAGTGAGAATAAACAATAAATGTGAACATTTTCGTGTTTGCACGCGTTAGTGGCGTACATGGAGTAACTATACGTGGAAGTGAACGGAGAGGCAAGATGGGGCATGAATCGATGGCAACCCTGTGGCGAGGCTAAGCCGTAACCTGAGCGCAATGGCTCCACACGGCCATATAACGCCAAAGGTGAAAGGTGAGAGCCTCAGACCTCACAGACTGTTGTTGCCAGTTTCCGATCGATGCTATAACAGTTAAGACTCTACAAGTCAAACTTTTCCCCGAATTTCATTTAAAAATGGCGCATAATCCGAAAACGCATCTCGCCGTTATTTCAGTTTCAGAGCAGCAAAGGACACGTGGAGAGCGCGGATTGCATTTAATGATTGAATCAAGCACATTCTCATTATTCGAAGCTAATTTGCATTTCATGCATCAACAGAGCAACTATGTCGCAGAATTTAACTACGCTTCATATGGCAAACACATGCACAAACAAATACTTAAAATAGCACAGTTCGCTCCGTTTCAGACTGCAAATAACACGTGTTTTGCTCTAACAATAACGTATACTTGCATACCAATTACAAAATTTCAAAAGCCCTGATAAAAAAATATCAGAAGCAATTATAAATTACAGCATAACGTTGAATTGACCACCATTTGAGCCCACAAAACTTAACAGCGATTTCGCAAATTTAAAATTAATTTATAGGCTATAATTCTTTATTGCATAGCAGGGCTATACATGATGTAAAATGTGCATGTGCATGTTATAGTGATCATGTGATAATTGATTCCCAACAAAATAACACATCGTGATTATTCATCAAACCCTGCGAACATGTACGAATTCTAGAACTAAGAAATGCAGCAGTTTATATTCTCTGAATGTTTCATGTACCTTACAGTAAGCCGCCATTATGCCTTTGATAACATACAATCTATCGTGCTGCCTCTTAAAGAATAAAGAAAAACCAACAGAGGGGGGCCTCAATCTGTAAGGGGGAGGAACAGCTTGACTGAAGCTTGCACTTGCTGCCTAGAAAACAGCATCAGTAATTAAGTGCAACAAAAGCCTACCCTTATTGAAATTAAACATTTTTGATCAGCTGGTTCGAAAATGTTACAGTAGTGTCACCATTAAAATTGGATGCAAATGAACAAGGACTTATGGAAGTACAATTCTGGAAAATTTCATTTGTCTAATTACATGAATACATTTCGATTTCAGCCTTTGAAAATGGATATTTTTATTTCGGTACCATCTTCGGCATCCTTTAAAATAAAGAAAAAATATTAAATTTGGATTAACTTTGCATTTTCATATAGCCCTGTTCAATATTTATTAAGGTGTATAAATTTACAAGTTCATGTTTTATAGTTTCTGAAATATAAGTTTCTGATATTCAAAAATTTTACTTTCGATCAGGCGCCAAAGCCATTTTTGATGCATCACAACTTGACATTTTTTCAAAACAAACAAATTTTTGTATCGTTTGCTTAAACTATACCTAAATGAGATCCATCGTGCAAAATTTCAGGTTTGCAGTACAAATGCTTCCTGATTTATAAGGTTCACAACTTCGTAAATTTCACCTGGCAATTTCTCGGCCTCCGAGAGACTCGCAAACAAATGCTCGTTATTCCGAAACTAAGTAAGATACAGACCTAAAATGTTACATGCAAACATCAAACACATAGTGACACTGCACCAAAAATCATCAAGATTGATGGGGGTGATGTGGAAGCGCTTAGATTTTTAAGTAGGACCTCCATAAAATGTGACATCCATAATTCATGCTCCCCACATCATTCCATTGCACACCAGATATGCTAGGAAACTAAAATGTCATTAAGCAATTTTACCGCTGCAATGGTTATAAAGGTTGCAAGCGGAACATTGCAGCGAGCAGTGTATAACAAGTTAACAAAACAATGAAAAGCAACTCCATAACTTATGTAAAAATAATAATACTAAATACCAAGCAATATGCCTTCTTTTTTTAATTAAAACTATCTTGGAAAAATATTTTACATTGCAGGTTTCGGCTGCACACACAGAACATTCAGGTTTCCCACGATTCCCCAGCAGTGTCTACTTAATCTTTCACACTTATTTAACATTACCACACGTGTGATGATTGATCCCTGTTGATGGGTGCCAACTGTCAAACATCACTTAGAATGCAAAAATGGTGAATTTGTTTGCACATTGCGCGGTTCGTAATGAATGAGCAGCACGCAATGTGTAATTTTTTCTCTCTTGAACCCTAAAATTGGATGAACCACACGAGCACCAACAGCACATACGTACATATACAGCATGAGCATGATGCATGCAAAGGCCCATTTGCTCCAAGTGAGAAATTTCCACATTGGGAAATGCAATGGGATGCAGTATTCCCCGCCCGGGGTTTGCAGTTTGCCTTCCAAAATGCATCCGTATGCAATTTGCCCAACTCACCTAACTTTCACTAAACTTTTGCTTTAAGTGAAAATCCGAAGTTCCCTGCGGGATACGTAAACACTATTATAGTTAAACCTTGCAATTCGTCAACGAAAGTTTCACCTTCACAAAATTCCATTCGACCAAATGTTTATGCACACTAATAATTATAATAAATCAATGTTTTTTTTTCCGCAGATTACACAGCTAAGGCTATAAAATGGCAAAAATAAGTAACGCCATCTCACTGAGAAGAACGGTTATACATGTCTAAAATAGAGCACTTCAATTGCTTATTTGTTTGGATTTTAATTGAAATCAAATTATTTTATTGAAACTACATGATTTCGGAATTTATACACGCGCACAATGCTGTAACTTCACAACGGCGCGTCTTTAAGAAATGTTGTCAGCATTATGTATTTTAAAATTACTGATTTATAAAAACAGTAGAACGTCGTTTATCCGCACGTCAATTATTCGCAACGTCAATTATCGGTAGTCTTGAAACACACCTTTCGCACAGTAAAATTGTGGTTTTATACAGTATGAACCATGACCTGAACGAGTAGTGACCAAGTTAAACGAAATCGGAATGTTTAATCAATCAAGAAAAAAGGTAAAATATCAATAGACTCGATAAAGGCGAGTTTAATTGAAGCCTTAGTTGTTGTAAAGATTGGAAAGAGGACTGTTTATGATATCAAAGCCTGAAAAGAATAAGTTTTGAGCTATGCATCGAAGTTAGATAGCGATAGTACTGTGTGTTCTGTACGTGGTTTTCTGAATTTAAATAAACGCATGTTCAATTATCCGCAAAAATCGTTATCCGCACAACCCGTGGTCCCAATTAGTGCGGATAAACGACGTTCTACTGTACATTGCTCTGGGACAGAGACTAGGTGCATACAAAAGAACTTCTAACCTCTGCAATCAATAAGATAAGAAAAAGTATGTACTGTATACAGCGATAGAATAAGCAAAATTTGGGTGTACTATTTTCTGTCACGTCATACCAGTGAAGTACCTATAGGTCTGTTTCGTTGACGTGAGATGCTCTTTATGAAATGGTGGGATGCCTAGTCCAATGACGTCACTGTCGCTATAGTAACTGCTGGCGGGAATGTATCGCGCCATAATTAATAGACAGGCAACCGCCCTTAAAGGATATAGGCCTGCGCCTCACCTTTTCTTTTTCATTCATTCATTTGCTGTCAAATATCTGCATGTGTCCCATGCAATGCACTGGGGGAATTCAAACTGAATCTTAAATCGCACCGTTATCGCCGGAAACAGTAGCGCTCCAGGGCCCTCGGAATTAGGCCTAAACTCGCTTACATATCGGGCACCACGCGCCTCTGTGTTTGATTTCATCGGCCCCAATGGCCACATCCATAATATTACTCATTTTTGAGCAATTAAACCAGCACAAAACCGCACATTTCGAGCCACTCGAATGATTACATTCTGCTTTGCTGCTACAATAAAATTCAAACGGCCACTTATCATATCAAAATGTTATTCAACTCGTTCATATTGCCTAACCAACGTCAAATTCAAGGTTTTGTAGCCAACTTTAACATAAAACTAGCCAATTTAATTTTGTGCATAATGAACCGTCGGCAGACGAAGCAACGAAAGCACTAGTGTAAATAACATTTTCTTAGTTCAAATATGCTAATGGAGACATGATGAACGGGGATAAATAAATGTTTGCTACTAAAAAAAATGAGCGAGAACAGTGCAGGTCTATCGTCGTCAAAGGGTTGAATAATTTATGGTAAATTAGCGTTGAACAAACAAAGTTGGATACTTTCCTTAGAATAAGCCCTAGATCTACATTTTTCGAATACTTCGTCTGGAAAAGTTCGAAAAATACAGTGTTCACATATTTTATCTCTCCTCTGTAGGTACTACGTATGTTCCTGACCCAGGACCCTGTTCAAATTACGGTCTCCAATACAAAATATACTGTTTCAAAATGTAGGCTCTGTAATTCTACATAGATTTGTAATTTTCCTATAACTAAAGAAATACGCGGTTTTTTCATTGGTTTTCATTTTGGGATTGTTCGGTGTTTATGCTACAAGGTAGGTGGTAACGAGGAGAGAGAGAGAGAGAGAGAGAGAGCAAACCGAATGGAAAGTGTGAATAATAAATTGGTTACATGCAAATGTTGTTGTCATTCATTGCATCGTTCCCAAATAAGCACTGATAAGGTAACACGCGAAGTGAGCATCTAATCAGGCAGACAAGTTGCACAAAACAGCTGACAAATTCTTTCACATGTTTTCAATCGATATCATCTCCAATATTAACAGCTGTTCATCTGAATCTATGAAATGTCAATACGTATTACCAAAATGGGACGAGGTCCAAATGAAATGCAGACACTGCTGCTCGTGGTAAATTCAACTATTTTGTTCAGCTTTCATTAATGCTACACACGAGTTGGTCACTTGTCAAATACAGGGTGAGGCAGAAGCCAGTCATATAGCATGACGTCATCTTCACATGAATTTAAATTACACAAACTGTAAGGCCGAAAGCACACTAACTAGGTGGGACTAGGCACACATTCAGCCTTTAATAGGGAGGGCCCGACCAAGGTGCAATTGGGTATTATGAGATCAGTAGAAATTCGGGTTAAATTTCAGTGTTGCATTAGCTTCCGTTGTTTGCATGAAAAATGGGTTTGAATGCTGTGCGAAAAATCGGGTGCAACTGCATTTATGATTTTTTAACAAGGTTATGCACAAATGCGTTAATGTTTGTCAGCTGGAATATCTCATGGTTTAATGGATGCATGACAGCGAAATTAAAAAAATATAGTATGTATATCATCCATTTATTGGCCATTATTTTACATTAATCAGTTGGCAGTTAAAAATGTATTGCAAATTTTCTGTCTTGAACAAACTGGTTAATGGTTCCTTAGGGACAACAAAAAAAGTGTCTAAGACGAAGTTGTATGTCGTAAACTACTAACTTGTTTATTTCATAGATTCCCATGTCCAAATTAAAAAAGAATGTGGTTACTAATAGAGGAACAAATCTTATCCATATAGAATTTAGGCAGATAAGAGAAAGTAAACCATTATTTTAACCTTTATGGGGGAAAACCAATTGCCGGAAAACATTCGTCCTCATGTGCATCTGCATCCTTAATATATGTACTAATAAACCACCAATTTAAAAGAACACATGAATATATTTTATGCCACTATATTTTTCAGTATAGAAATATAGCTGCCCCAGTTAAAAACATAGTAAACACGCGTAGGCTCTCAGGGTTTAATATCGAAAAGCCAACTAAATAATGTGTACATGCTGAATTTCTTAACATTTCAAAGCCGTAGCTTTTCAAATGGAATCATCGGGCAAATTTCAGTGCAGTATCCAGTGTGGCCGATATGGTTGGTGCTGCGATGCATGCTTTGAAAATGTCACAGGGAGTTTTTGCCGGGAGGAGTGCAAAGCAAGCGCTTGGAAATATGCTGCATATTGTGCGTTAAATGGGTTTTGCAAGGATTTTAGCGTTCAGCCAATATTGCACGCTTCCTTTGATCTTCAGTCATAACATGGACGTCCCACAGAGCATGCTGAAATAATGAAAGCTGCTACCCTGCTGGCTGTTTGGCACACGGCAATGCCAAATGCTGCGTAAAAACACTCAAAACACGCACACTAGCTACACTAATTTCTTCATAATTCCCTTGTACGCACAACGTGCCGCAGACACACGTTATACTGTATAGTACCTAAGCTACTATACGTATACGATTGAATAGCCAATCAAGACCGAAACAGCACTGCTCACACGTATTCTACAATCACAAGTGCACTTCACTGGGTACATCTTGTAATTTCTCCAATGCAACACCAGTTTTAAAAATAATATGCAAAACCCAATTGATTAAAAGATACGTTCATACCACTCAATTGATAAGCAAATACGGAATATTTGCTGAATTATGATCTCGAGTTTCATTGTGCATCATATTCAGTAATTAATTAAATCACACCTAAATCCAAAATTAAGACGAACGTGAGATTCTATTGAATTATTATGCAAATGTACAGCTGCTTTTTTTTATTTCACTAGCAACCAGCTCATTAGGGAATGCGAAGCTAGTCGGATTTTCACATGCGCTATACGCAATGAAATTTGTCTGATAATTTAGAAATGTTTAATATTTCATTCTTACAAAGGGCGTTTCATTTTCAGTATCAGGTAAAAGAATTCACAAATTATATAGCAGAGCCTAACCAAATATAAACCAACCGCATTGTATGTTTCAAAACGTTTTTTTAAGCATGTAGTTTGAATGTAGACACGCGCACAGGTAGATTGCAAAATATGACGTCACATTCCATTATTCAAAGTTTGGGATTTTTATGGGCGAAAGATGCGGTGCGTGCAGTAGGGCGTCTCATAAAAGTCTGACAAGAAATAAATGCAGGTCTTCGAATCGAGTGTATGGACACTGCATTGCGGAGGTGCAGAGAAGAGAAAGAGAGGCTTGAAAGATGCAGTTGCATGTGGCTCACCTCCCAGAATGCCCAACACACAATCGACCGCTTTACATGGTCAGAAACTGCTCAGGTGTGCAAAGGCAAAAACGCAAATCGTTTATTACGTACGGGCACACACACACCCAGAGTGAAACACATGAAAACTGAAAGGACTAATCTCGTTTCAGGACTTTTGAATTCATCGAGTGCACCACGTCCGAAAATAGCTTCATCGATCGGCAAAAGAGGACAAGGACGTTGACACTGCGGATTTAGCAAATTGCTATTCATCGTCAATATACGCGCAAAAATAACAAAACTACATCGCCAATGTTATGCAAACTACAATGCAGCACATGCACTGAAGTGCATTCATACGCTAGGACCAAACAATAATGAAAAATTCCGCGTTTGTGAATTATGCTCTTAGGGTATTATAAGCGTGAACGAGTGATTAATCGCGGCCATATTTCACAATAAACAATAAATACATTTATTACATACACTTCGAACAGAACCAAATAAAAGTTCACGTCCTCTGCAATTCGAATAATTGTAATGAATATGATACCAAGCTTCCCCATTTGTACCAAAAGCATACTTTACTGCGTGCCGCAAAATAATATACAGCAGCAATCAAAATTAGTCAGCCGACTTTTGTACTGATACGCTGACAAAAGTTCTTACAATTTGGAATGCATCTTTTGCACATCAACTGTGTTAATTAAGATGCACACAATACACATTCACAAATGTGTGTGAAGCAGTAGTTGGATAGGCTGCATGCAGAAGCGCCTTAAATAAAAAACGTCAAAATTCTTTGAATTGTTGGAAGAAATTAAACCTGGCAATTTGAAATGATATTCGAGCTCTGCAACTGACCATTTCATTTCAAAAAAGCTGCCAATTTCATTATTTTCTTTAAAAACGAATCGCAGAATAGTTTTTTGTTGGATTTTATTACATTATACAATGTAGTAGAAAAGTGCTTGTTTGATGGTAACTCTCAAATAGTGTTTTTTTAACATTAATTGGGGAAGCTCTACGACTTTCCAATTGGGAGTAGTACTATGCTCTCTTGGTTTGCAAGATAGGGATAAGATAACCTTCAAGTTATAGTCTAAGGTAAGTTCCGGCTGCTGTGCCGGAAGCGCCGTCGTCCACTGATCACCTTGCCTTTTAACATTCACCTTCCTGTCTGGCATCATTTGAAACTTATCATCAAGCAGTCTGAACGACTTCTCTAATACGCCACAGGCTATAGATTTGTTTGCAAACTCTACATTCTCAACAAACAATTTTGTTATTATCACGGCAAAGGCGTGTTATCAGCCAATTTTTGTGAAACTTGATGTGACTACTTTTGACCGCTAGTTTAACTGTGAAAACATCTCGTTTCGCACAATAAAACACGCAATCGCAATCCACTTTGTGTATTTGCATTGAAGTCTCACACTGAGAAATTTCGCTCCCAGCATGTAACACTTATGACGTGTGTTTGCCTTATACATATTAAGAGAAATGTAAGCGCAAAGTGTGAAAAGATGTGCTAGGCTTGATGAAAAGTGCAATCAATAAATGTCAAAACGTAACGATTTTTTGAAGAAACGAAGTCTTACTGCATTATTTATAGCAGAATAGTATATATATACTACTACAAGTACAGTGCAAATGCAAACATTCCCAATTGAAGCTTGTTTTATTTTAATAAATTTCCCCCAATGTATTTCTGATATACCTCCACAGAATGTCAAAAATTGTCAGTATTTACCACTTAAATTGCTCAACTTCAACTGAATTTCTCAAATATACTTGTAATATAAAATGATTCTGTAAAAAAAAAAAAAACTCCACATGATCAAACTATGTCAATACAGGATCTGACATGCTACTAATTTTAGGAGTTAGCAATAATTGAAACTGACTGACAAATCCCCGAACAATTTTAACAACCTACTGACAACTTTAAATTCTCCTAAATGATCACAACATATTCATCATGCTTTTAATTACAGGACCCGCCTTTACATCTTGAACATTATTAAATTAGAGTCGGGTCACGTGGTGGCTACGATATAATTGCTACTGTGCGATCACCAACGCAACCAAGTCTGACACAAGGCATGAAATTCAACAAATCCCGATTGCACTTAGACGTCTTCATAGTACTTATATACGTCGTATAAGGATTCCTATTTTTTCGAAAGCCATTCGTGATCATTTCACACTCAGATATCGTTCTCATCATGTCAGGCCTTGGTGGACTCACGGTGAGATTATCAACCTGGATCGCACATCATCAAATGTGAAGTAGCGTACAAGATACTCACCGGAAGTCCTCCACCGAACCTTGAAAGTGATATCGACATTTTGCAGCTGCCTATACACACCCCTGTCTCGTTGACTAACATGCAGCAATACAATATGCACCCGTGCATAGGCGACATCAGAGCATATCCAAGTGTTTGTTTGTAATCCT
>WWPM01013332.1:0-19149 GCA_023279145.1 Glomeris maerens | reverse complement strand
ATGTAGGCACCTTGCGTCGGAAGGCCTTTTGGAAATGTCGGGCACCACAACCACATCTGAGTAATCAATACGGAATTTGGCCAAAAGAGCTGCCATGCTGTTGGTATAGAAACAAAAAGACACATTGTTTTAATTAAAGCAATAATAAAGTGTAATACAATAATTCAGTGATTATAATTTCAAAGAAAATAATTCGAATTAAACAATCAAAATGTGAAACAATGTATTGAAACTAATAACAGAAACTTCATTTATATGTATAGTAATATTTAAAAAATGACACTATTATTATTTCATGGTACGAATACACATAATAGAAATTAATTTTTGAATTTGTCCCTTGGTATAGTACTAATATCTATTATTAAATATTTTAAAATATAAATAGCATGTGATTATATTGAATTACAAAATAGTTCATTCTTAAATAATATATTCGAAACATTGTAGCTATTATTTTAAACATAATTTAATACAAAACATTAAAATGAATGGAACACTTTTTGCAAAGTTATGGTTTATATCGCGGAAAATGTTTGGCCAACATCATAAAAAATTACCCACAAAAGAAAAACTATTAAATTCTTTAAAAACAAAAACTAATGCCACTTTCTTAAAATAGAAATTCAAAGCCATCGCCGACTCGTTCAATTCGTAATTTTCTTTTTACGATGCGTACTTTCTGTGTTCTTTATCCAGCTCATCTTTTCTGTTGGCGAGCGAAAAGACCCGTAGCTTACACGAGCTCCATTGTTTGCGAGTTGAAAGAATATAAGGAAGCAGCAACGTCAAACCTGTCCAAAACAACCTTATAGTAATTATTCCGCCTTCAAACATTACAGGGCTATACAAAAGTCACTATCATACATCTACATACATACCTACACAAAAAAAGAAACATTACTTTCATAAACTTCAAAATTAATACGAAAAAACGAAAAAGGCTGCATTCAATTTTCCCACAGTGCGTATAAAAAATAGAGTGCATGACTATGACCTTCGCTTCACCCTTTCTTATAAAAGGTTGAGGGGAAAAAATGCGGTAACCAACCGCCATCGTCGTACAGCCACCACACGTCAATGGACCCTTTCTTCTGCTTCCGCTGAAACTGGTTCACCGTAGAAAGAACATCCTTTGGAATTTCTTTCTCAGGTTGGCTTTTGATCAGCTGAGTACCATCACCTCCTTGTACAATACCATCAGGGTTGCTGGACACGTTGAAACTTGGGATTCGATTCAAGCCGGGTGTTGATGGCGGACTGTTTTCCGCAGAGTTGATCCCTTCAAAAATAAACACATTCATCCAAATATTAACATAGCACATTTGCTGAAAATAATAACAATGCAAAAAACACATTTTTCACATGTACAACTATAACACAACTTGTCTATATACACTATAGCTGTTTAAACATCCACAACTTACCCATTTTATAGCTGTACAAGTACGACAAGGAGAGGCGACCATCTGCCGCAATCGCATTTTGGTGTATACAAAAAAGCACGTTTTAACCAAAACAAATTGCAGTTAATTGAACACTTATGTTTTGAAATAGCATACGTAATTAGTCTCAAAATATAGTACATTAAGTTTAAATTATCATTAAAGTGCACAATTCTTATCAAGCAATATAGTGATTGTTTTCCTGTATTAATTTGCATTGAAGTTCGCAATTGGAATTAAGTTATGTACGTGATCGACTTTCAGTTTTAAATAGATTTGGAATCTCTTACCAGTGGAGAGTTGGGAAGATGACATGTTGTATCTGAGATGCATGTTGGAGTCGACAGACGCGCTTAGATTTTGGTTGGGAACCGAGAGGTAGGCTGCAGTTGACATTATGTCGTCTTCCTCGAGAATGTGAGAAAAGTCAAGTCCTTCTTGAATTCTTAAGATGCCAACAGCCATGTAGTTATCGAAGGCCTCACTGTAAACAACAATAACACAAATTAATCAGAAACCAGGCAATTCAATTGGTAATAATCATATACATAGTATTTGATTAAGCCTTTTGACATTTTTGAAATCAACAATTTAATTATTAAATTTGCAACAACTTTATTCAAAATAGTAATAAAACCAGACAACTTTATTGCAAATAAATATGAACAACTGTATCGCCTCAATTGCAAGTGTAATTAAAAAAACTATAATCATAATGAGGTACGAAATACTTACTGAATGATGTTAAAATAATCAACCACCTCTTGCGATTCGCAAAACCTCCAATTCGTTTTGAACCCCAACATGAGGAGATTTGGCCGCATTTTTCCCATTCCCACGATCTTCAGGTGAAATTAAATAAATCTCATTCATTACAAGTCGATAACTTCAATTGCAATTTTCATTTCACCTGGATTAAAGATTTGGATCCAAGTGCCATCTGTTCACTTTCAACCAGATTGTAAAACGCTTTCACTTTCCTCTTTCCCAACCACAAATTCGCTTGCCGCATGTAAGCGTTCCTCATTCTTTGCGTCACCGGAGTCTTCAAAATACAATACACAAATTTAACAACATTATAATTATATAAGAACCTCTCATGTTAAATCATACAAACCTTCAAAATGTGTCCGCAAACCATTAAACTCAGATTCTTCGTTATGTTGTGAACAAAGTCGACGAGAGGCGGGCGGCTGCTCGGCATTCCGGTCATCACCAAAATCTGCGGTCTGAAATAAAGCAACAATACAATGAAATAAAACCTTTCATAGCTAACCCCCATAATGCTCACCTGTAATTTTTAACATGTTCCTCCACCTGATTCAGTCTATGCACTGTCTGCAAGGCGTTTTTGTATACTTGCGCTTGTGTCGAAGAACCCCAATTAGCATCTGGAAGACAAAATAACAAAGTTGGAAAGTGAAATTAAATGCAAAAGCGAACGCTTTTATCGCAAACCTGGTTTAGCATATGCTATGTAGAGGTAGAGCCCCAAACAAATGGCGAAAGTGATCAACGCGGTCCACCAATTGATGATAAACATCACTGTTGAAATCAAAAACTCACATCGAAAAATCAAGTTCTACATATTGCAATTAATGTCATTTACAATTGCTGTTACCTGCCAAACATAAGACCGCGCCCAAAAGGCTGACCCAACAGTTGTAATATCTGAACGATGGCCGAAAACCTTAAACAGCAGTTTAATTCCAATTAACAACTTACATAAGACATTTTAAACCAGTAACTTGCAACGAGACCGTCACTTACCTGGAGATTTCACTAGAGAAGCGTGGAAACACGAATAGTTGATGAGGCCGTACGACGCAAGGAAGAAGTTGGAGATTATCGGCGCGATGGCGTTCAGCTCGGCTGCAACCAAACATTTCATTCGCACTGCTGATGCACGTACACTGCGCAGACATAAACTTACCAATCAAAATAAAGCCAAGCGAGATGATAAACGTAAGCACGTAGCCTCTGATTGGCTCGTTATTCTTGCCGTAGCCTTTCGCGAAAAAGTGGATCTTCGGATACAGTCTATCTTTACACAGAGCCTGGGAAATAACAATTCCATCAAATTACCCTGCGATTATAAATAACTTTTATCTTTTTATACCTGGAAAACCTTCGGCGCGCTAACCAAACTCGCGAGAGCGGAGGATAGAGTCGCGGCAAAACAACCGGCGTAAATAAGTGGTCCGAATGCGGAAATGATTTCCATCATCTGTGGATTTTATTAAACAGTCAGGCCAGTAATTAGAATACCAAAATATGTGTATGTATTAAAACCTGGAAGTTGTTAGTGAGTCCAAATCCACACGTGGAATTATAAACGCAATCTTGGAATGTCCCATTGCGCCAACTCTCCACGTTTCCATCAGCGTCTCTGACCGCAACGGCCCCAGAAATAATAGCAAAGAGGAGGTAACTAGTTGTCGTGATCAGAATCGACAGCAGAGTCCCTTTCGGGATTGCACTTTGCGGATCCTACAAATCATTTTCTTTTTATAAAAACATTTCAAATGGGGTAAATAAACAACATCGACAACTTACGGTCAAGTCCCCCGAAATATTGGCTCCGGCCAACATCCCGGTCGCGGCCGGGAAGAAGACGGCGAAGACCGAGAAGAAAGTTTCATCTCGGTAATCGGAATTCCAATTTATCCGCATATTCTCGGCTGAGGGATAAACGGGGATCAATAAATCGCATGTAAAATCTCTAAATCGATTGAAACAACATATGGAATCTCTACTGACCGCTGTAACCAACAAAACCCTTGGCTTGTTCTTCTTCCCCGGGAGGAATGAAACTTCCAATCACATAATCAGCCATAGCTACTAGCAAAATAACCAAAAGTCCAATTTGTGCCTGCAAAAAACAAAAACAATTTTCTATAAATAAAAACACAGATTTGTTAATAAATTGAATGGAAATTGCATTCAATTACCCTCGTTTCCCATTCCATGCCTACAACAGTTATACCAAGCAAAACGATAATAGTTATAACTCCAATTATCCTGATGTCGTGCATTTTGTTGCCCACAATTGACACACCAGCAACCTATTAATGATATCACATAATTAGATGGCTTTACAAATATTTCGTTACGATTTTCAAGATACTTTCCTATATATTTTCATTGAATGTTTACTTTTAATTTTTGTAATATCTCAGAATTCTGTTCATAAATTACAATGAAATTATTTTCTAAATATTTACATTAAAGTCTTGATTCTATCATACTGCAAATATTTTTCCAATTCACAATCTATTTCACAGAAATAAATATGGTTATTTACGCATTTATTAAAAGCGATTACCGTAAGCATATCGGTGAACGACTCGCAAAACCCGACTACGTACATAGCGCAGGCGATGGCATTTGCGATCGAAAATATCAAACCAATAGCGCCACCAAATTCTGGTCCCAAGCTGCGTGATATTAAGTAATAAGTGCCTCCTGTGTATCACGGAAAAAAAAAGACACAACGGCCATGAGGAAAAACGATAACGGAAGAGCAATGCGGTCAAGCCGAACCAAAAAGCGACCCTCGCCTCCTCAAAAACCAAATATTCACGGTTTCTATTTATTTTTGCCTAATTTAAAATGCAACGTGTGCACTAATGATTTCAGTGTGCAAATACTAAGTGAAAACTGAGCTTTTTCTCAAATTCACAAGTACACAAATAATAAAAATGTAAAAATAACTCAATGTAAATTATTATAATCATAAATAAAATGCATAACTAAACAAAGAAATGAATTGCACAACGAAATAAACAAGCTGTTAGAAACATCCGCTAAATACGAATTAAATACAGTAAACTTATCTTTGGAAATAATATTAGTCAAACAGTTAACAGTATTATTTATTTATTTTAGTTTTATGACAAATCGCTTTTTTGAAATACATATTACAAGCGTTTGTTCCTATGCTTATAATACATTAACGAAGTATTCTTAGAAATTTGTGTGATTCACATGCACGGGCAGAATGGGAAAATTCAAGAAATCCTTGAGAAGAAATTGTAAAGATCGCGTGACTTTCTCTGTTTTGATTGCAAACGGATAGAAGGAAATTACATTTTGCCATGAATAGTGTGAAATGAAGAGGACCCACTTACCTCCTTTTACTAAACCATTGGTGCAAATTGCAGACGCAGACAGTGACGTCAGAGTAGTCACTAATGTAGCCAACAAAATGATAATCACTCCTTGCACTGCCAATGAAAATCAAATCACACAATCAGCCTTCATCCTTTTCACTTGCTAAAAATACACTTCTGTTCATGTTCTGAAACCAATTTCTTACCAATTCCTGCTTGGCCTACAACCCAAGAAAGCCGAAGAAACAACATCACACCCCAGATGTTGAGTAAACATCTTATCTGCAGCGAGTTCCGAAATTTCACTGAATAACTTCAAACAATGCATATATTTAATTTCAATTTCGAAATTTCAACTTACCAAAACTCCTCGAATCCATCCAAATTTCACCAATCCTGTACTTGTTTCCAAAGCAGGGGCAATTTTCTGTTCATTTGCATTCTATTCAACAACAACAACAACAACACACAAAAAAAGAGACAAGAAACCCTCATAAGTAAACCGATAAATAGATAAAGAAAGAAATTATGATATTATTTTGGCATTTTGCAAAGAGGATAATTAAGCTACATGAAAGGGGTCAGAGGGAAAATGGGACAAAACAATCGACATGAAACTAGCTTGTTACAATTGAAGAGCATGTTTACACGTCTCATGTCCTAATTTGGTCTTCAAACAAATCTTCAGACAGGTGCGTGGAGAAAGTAAAAAAAAAAACTATTTCAAAAAGTTTGAACCAACATGAATTATTCTGAACCGAGGTAAATAGCACAGATTGTAATTAATTGCTGCTTACAAATGCTATTCGGTGATGTACGATTAATGTCACAATTTACTTGCACTACAATTACAAATTACAACACTTACAGAAGATATAATTAAATTACTAACTTATCTATTGTGACAGATACATAATATCATTCATTCTAGTTATAAATCTATCAAATTGTTTTTTGTTTATCGATTTTACTAGCTAACTTGCATAATTATGAGTTCTGATTTTACAGTTTTTCATTATTCAGTAAGAAAGATCACGGATATGTGTGTTTTTTCTTATTTTGTCCAAATAATAAAGACACAGTGTTTTAAAGTTGTGAGAAAAGGATTTCATTGAACTCTATCAGTTTTTCATTATCTTAGTTGTATGTACTGTATTTAAAATAATTTCGATTGCAGTTTCAATAATTTCCACGTATTTATAAGCTGTTAATCTCCACTTTCATTTTCCAATTACTTGTTGCAAATAGTTTGGAATCGTCATAAATATTTCTGAAATCATTCATTATTCATTATAATTTTACAAATAAGCATTTGTTTCCGATGCCATGTTAAAGTTGCACAAATCTAGCTGCCAAATAAGATTGCACGTGAAGTCTAAATAGTAAAACGAAATATATATGTTCGTGTAATGTAGGTCTTGTGTATATATTTATTATAAATAATATGGAAGCAGTTGGCCCAACCCAAGTTGTTCCAAATTAAGTTTACAACTCTGCCAGTTCGTGTTCATGTTCTCTATATGCTTTTGGTAGTTGATATGAGAAGCAAGTAGCACTTACTTTCCAGTGACAAGTTGTAAGTTAGGCAGAATAACGACGTAAGTGTATCAGATAAGAGACCCATTTTTGGAACAACACTATTATGATTTCCAAGATATAATTTCCACATAAACAAACACGCCCAACAGGTGGGTATAAAACTACAAATCTAATTCATTAAATTCCCAGAAACCTTTGATAAAAATAATTTAAAAAGCCTACTACAGTAGTATGTACTGTATTTCAAAAGAATTTATCATCAGGAGATCAAAATATATATTTTCAATCATTTTAAAATGCAATAAATGTTCAATTTTAATTACAAACTTCTTTTAAATTTATTAAATTCGTGAAAATAAAAACCCCAGCTTCACATGTACGAATACCTTTCTTGTAATTTGTTTTCGTAATGACTAATTAATCAGTTACTATTTTGTGCATTTTAAGCTGTTATTTTGTCACACAGTATTCTTATACATATTTATCTAACCAAGATTAACATTGTCAATCACTGAAAACTACATTTCATAATCTACGAATTCCGTATTTCTCCGTTTTCATTTCGCCACGTTTAAATTTGAAAAGAAATGAAGCAATTAAGAGCGAGAAACAATGTACAAGAGCAGATCCAATATTTTCTTTTCGTAATGACAGCAATTTCATAAGAGCACCGAGACATAAAGCAGGTGACATAACACGACTATATAAATAAGATGTCCTATAAAAACTGAACTCATCTATTGCATCACACGACTTGTATATAGACTTGAAACAACTTATTAAAACATACAAATCGAGCAGCTTTATGATAGTAACAGCGTATAATTAACTATAAAATTTTACGATTATGAATTAACTTGTTAGTTTTTATCATCCTGAAGGATAAGGAAAAAATGCGCGATTTTTAACACTTGGCATTAAACTAGTTTCAAGTGAAGATAACGATAATGTGAGTGTTAAAAATCTCCTGTTTTCATTTCATGTCGATGCCCCAGCTTTTCCCACATAAACACTCTTATTATTCAATTTAATATACTAAATCACAAGTTACAAAATTCCAAATTGAAATCAAATGTCGAAAGCAATAATTGTCATATAATTACAAGCAAATACGTATAACAGTCATAAATTCATAATGCGTATTGAAGTAATGTTGACCTAAATGTCGAAATACTATAATTGATTAAATGATATGTTACCGTGAAAATGCAGTAGACATCTAGAAATTCATAGCCACAATCATACCAGTAAATAACAATAATAAATCCGTCTTTCCAAGAAGTAAAATACTCAATTGTAGTATAATGAATTGATTTTAAAATTCAAAACAATTGTTTAGAAGACTAATATGAGTTCTAAAAACCGATATAAAAACCTCTAATGAAAATAAATAAACCGTGTTTAATGTTTGTGTAATATTGTACGTATATGTAGCATAATTTAATTATGAAATGAAAAAATAAAACTATGGAATTGAAAACAGTTTATGTTCAGCGAATACATTAAGAAATAAAAGAAAGGAAATTAGTATGAAATAGGAACGTATTTAATAAGCAGAAACGGAAAGTACCAAATAGTATATATTATACAATTATACATAGAGAATGTAATTTATTTTTTAACAATTTGACCCGATCTAAATCGCAACATAAAATAATCATTAATCAAGTAACATTTAGCATTGCTGTCAATATCAATGAACATATTATTTATTACCCAGAGATTACATAGCTTTAGTTTCCAATTAATATTTTGTAATAGTATATGTACTCACATCAATATATTTCATGCAAGAAAACAAAATTACAACATTAAAAACTGAATAAAGTTATTCATTTGTTACAAAACACTAAAAGCTTTAATAAAATGTGGGAAAATTTGTTTCCATCCATGTAATTTACTGGGTGAGATTTCAGTTATTATTTCTAATTTTAAAATTAGATTGTCTGTGATATTATGAAACTGTTATTTCATTATTGGTTCTAATTTCCCAGATTCTCGCGTAATTTGTTTCAGTGGGCGTTTAAAATGTGACCTTATAAAGAAAAAAGTATTATCTTTTAAAGAAAAATCCTACTATCATCTAGTGCTAATGTTTTCATTTCTTTTTTGGCGAATTTTGTTTGTAGTTCGCAGGTGTATCACCGAAGGCGAAAAATTTTCAAACACCGGCGCTCCATATTTTCCAAAAGCGCTGACCTCCATATTTTATTTTCTTATCGTAGTTTGCAGACAGTTACGTAGGTATATATTTATTGTATCACTTCTTGCAACGATCCCTATGCTCCAAACAAAACAAACCAGCTCAACTTTTAATTTCCATTTGCGACAAAAATAATACGCCTAGCTATTTCGGCAACCAATTCATTTTTACATATTACTAATAAAAATAGAAAATAATACTAATAAAAAAACTGAAGTTGTTGTCGGAAATGTCCTTTATTTGCACAGTCATGTTCCATTGAAAAACATGAACTTGTTTGCAATCACCAGTGATTTTCCACGCAACGGTTTTAATGCGCAGTAGATTCCATCGAATGGCGGCCATCTTGGAAACGTTCCATAATGCCAAATTTATACGAATAATTCTCTCATAAAATTCATTCAGATTGCTATGATTACTATTCAACTCATTTCCATTTTTTGCAACAATAACAACATAAACCGGTTTTAGTTGGTCGGAAAAACAAAGTCCCTGATTTTCATTAAATTCGAGTGTTTTGGCAATCAAAATGGCCGCCATTTTCACTCCAAAGTGTATAGGCCTAGCTTTCTTAAAAAAATGCATTAATATCTTCCTCATTATTTGCATAATAGTTATTTAAATCTTCAAAAAACAGTGTTATAGTAAGGATATAGATATATACAAGGTGTTTCAAAACTCACTGAACACTTTGAAAATCGGAATTCTGTTTCAAAACACGTCCCTGTGTTTACTGCAATATAAATGATGTGCCAAAATGGGCATACACATATATCAAACGTTACATTTTACTCGTCAATCAAATTGTGAAGTGTAATCGACCTAAAAACACTTTCCATTTTCAAAAACAAAAAACTGAAAACAAAAAACCAAATCAGGATATAAGGAATTGAAGCTGAGCTTTAGCTCAAGGGCAAATTCACAATGATTGCCACGTGTTTGCTGAAAAACTTGGAAACTCATTCACCTTTGGCACAGTAAAACCAAATCCAAATTGCCCTATAAAACCAAACGGATAATTGTTCGATGCAAAATACCTTCATTTTGTAACCAACAATCGTTTGTGAATCAATTAACCACATGCTGATTATTATTAGGCCTACCACACCCATACATGCTTATCTTGAAATAAACTATATGAAAAAACATTTAAAGTATTTGTTTTTATTCTACCCGAATTAATTATCTTACATGTAATAGCAATGCCGCTATTTAAATCGCACCTTAACTGTTTTTTATTTGTTTATTTGCTCATAAATAACATGAATTTATCGCATTCAAGTGCAAATTTGTTGATGCGCACTGTGATAAGAAAATGGCGGCTGGCAATATATGAATAAATGTCGCACTTTTCTCATATAGAAATTTTGACATCAAGGTGACAAAAGCCATTCAAAATAATGGCCTTATTATACTTGAATGGCTTTCGTAATTAACGTTGCAATATGAAACACTTGATACAAGTAGGCCTAAAAGTAATATCAAAAATATATAAATGACTTTCTTGTTTGTTCCTATAAAAAGAGCCCATTTCATTTTCCACAGCAAACGTCTTTGCAGTGTCTTTGTTACTATATACACAATGAAATGAAGGTGTTAAATCCAATATACACATATACAATTAAGAGGAATTGGTAAAGAGGTTCTGTGTAATATGTAAATCACTTAGAAAGTGCAAAGTGTGCTTTCTTATGTCGAAAATGTTATGTGCATAGTAAGTGTTTTTAGAAATGCTGAAGAATTATGAAGATGAAGCTTCTGACAGAGACGATATACGAGAAAAACAAGGTTGAAATTTACATCGAAACAATCAACTATATATACATAAGGTCAACAAATTACCAGAGAAACTTTTGCATGTCACGCTTCAATTCAATTCATCCTTCAAATTCCTCCCAATTTCATAACTTTCATTTTCAAATTCGATTTACACCTTTCTTAAATTGCATGTATATTATTTAATTGCTAAACATAACGACCAACTCAAAGAAAATATAAACACAAATATAGATTTTCATATATGCACAAATGCTGTATACTATAACAGTGACAATTTTTATTTAATTTGCATAGACCTTTAAAAATAAATTTCAATCAAAATTAATTGCAATTCAATTCGTTACATTTCTGTACTATTGCCTCAACATCTTAAAAGTATAGAGATTGACCAACTTGGATTCTAACTATACTATATGCTGTATACGTGCTGAATGCCAACTAATATACTGTATTTTCATTTCATGGATGGCAACAGTTAGGCCTACTTGAAAGAGGTCAACGTTTGTCATTGTACTCTCAATTTCAAGGCCCATTCAATACATACTTATTTATATTTCCGCATTTGTTTGTATATATAATAAAACCCAAGTTGAATGCACGTACAATGCGATATTTATAAGCAAATCTCATTTTATTCAGAAAAGCGAAATTCGAAGGAAATTGACATTCGTGTCATGCGCTGCGATGGCGGCCATCTTGGTTATATTTTAGGCCTAAAGCTGCGCATTTCTTTCTGGGATGGGCCAAATAAATAAAAAAAGAGGTCGGGGTCGAGGTCGGGGACGGGGCAAGTTGACCCAAGTTTATATTTACACGATATTTGCATTGAATGGCGGTCAAAGTGTGCCAAAAAAGCGACTTATAACGTTGATTTTTCGCTATAACGAATTAAAATTCGCCAACGTCTCGTGACAAAAAGTGCGCAAACGCGACATTTCCCAAATAAGCTGACAAAGGTGTGGTCACGTGATCTGCAAATATCGCCAAGGCTGCCTTAATTCTTTGAACAAAGACGGTAGTTCATCAACAAACTTGTCGCACATTGTGCCGTAAGCCTAATATATTCAAGAATTAATGTGGATCTTCAATGGCTACCATAGAAGCCATTTTGTTGCACGTACTGCAATTTCAGAAAAAGCTCAAAATCTTTAGTCGGGTCATTAATGCATGATTACGACATCAAGAAATGAAACAGGACATCGTAGTTCATTAATTTTTAACCGACAACATTTCAGTTTAGTCTATACATATCAAATAAGAAACAATTTATACACTTCAGACATAATTTATGGATTTCCCCCGCATGAATATCTCATTAGTTACATCCGTTTTCCGGACAGGATTTCATTAATCTCAATGAAAACTCGAATTGATTTCAACATTTAGAATATAATATGGTCCGCATGGCCATCAAAATTACTTTTTGTTACGTACCACATGCATTTCAAGGCAATATTATAATTTTTCCAAAATAATATAGTACAGATAATAAATTTTGAGATCAGAATTCCTTTTATATACTGACATTAAGATTTTTAATTTATACATAAATATTATAAATCAACCGATTGATTTGATTAATTAAATTCAAAATAATTGTTTCCGGTTCTCAATGAATTTCTTTATAAAATGGATATTAATGAAAGGAATTAACACAGAAATTAAATTAATCGTATAACAAAAATTTAGCATCAATATAAGATTGAATTCCCATTTAAACCAAGTTCAAATTAAGGTAAATATATGACTAAATAAAATATACGTTAAAAATGAAATCAAAATAAAGCTGTAGCTTTTAAAATTAACTATATAAATTTCAGTAGGCCTATAAAAACTGCCTTAGATTTCATTCAAATAAATGTTTACAACGTCATTATTAGCCAGTTAATGCAGATCACTAATTTATTCTCCAATAAAAAGCAATTTAATTAATTCAAACCACTAATTAACTAATTCAAAGCACTAATATACATATTATACAACAAATGTTTGTGATTTTATCTATCGGGTTAACTATATTCAATAACGCAAAAATAACAGGTAAAAATCACAAACTTTAATTGAAAGCATTTACTGCAAGTTGAAACAAAACCAGTTTTATACTAGGCCTATATAAATATAATCCAAATTATATCTGCATGTAAGCAAGTTTTATAGTTTATTAAAATTCAGGAAAAACTGCTTCAAATTTCAATTACGCATTTCTCTCACTTGCATGCATGTCTGTCTATGTCTATATACTAAATTCTTGTCACGAAACGTTTCAGAAGTTTTCTCCGAGGTAGTTACACTTGAAATATCGCCCAAAGGCTTTTTGCAGTGGCTCAGTACATTCTTTCATAATATTCCACCCCCTTCCTTTTTGCCCAGCTTTTGCAACAACCATTCACCCCATGTACATGTATATATAGAAGAAATGCAGACTTCACAAATACAAACAATCACATATATGTATAACCTACTGGTGTTACGAGACAAAGGAATAACAGAAATATCTAAATTGATATCAAATACGGGCTGGTGAAAAGAAAAAATAAATACTAAAGCGAAACCGTATATTTACCATAAAGTTCCAGCAATTATAGAAAAATACCTAAGTACTTCAACTTAAAGATATTCAGACTGTTTTATGTGAAATTTACATTTTCCAGTCAATTTAGAATTTTAAAACAAAATAATTACTAAATTTAAAACTTTTACGCAACTAAATTTCATTAAATTCAAATTAAACCTCAATTATTATTAGTAAATTAACTCACATTGAGCCTGACAGGCAGAAACGTTATTATTATTGCATCTTAAAGATATTAATGCAGCAATATACTTATAATAAATAATCAATAAATATATTTTATATTTAGAAACAAATTAACTGTGTAAAACAAAGCAATAGTTTAAATAAATGTCAAATTTAGAGAGTGTTTCACTAAATTTCTTCGTTCATAACGTTTGCCAAACACAATTTGCACAAAACTTGAAGAATTGTTTTTTTGGTTTATATAGTTGTTTGCATTTTTCAAGATATACACTGTACATGCAGTTGCTTGGCTTATAAAAAAAACCGACTGCTTCAAATATGGCGGCCAAATGTTAAGATCTTGGTCTGCGAGCTATTTGCTCAATGTTCAGTGTTTCTGCATCAAATCAACTGACATATTGGTGTGAGAATTCCTTTTCCAGCCTCTCAGCATTGGTCGATATAAGTGTCATGCAAATTGCGAACGTACAGAGAAAGAAAAAGGTGAAATACGATGGGATAGGTGCGTGTTAAAATGCAGGTCACGTGACCCACGAATGCAAAATTATTACGTGACAATTGAAACTTCAACAAGCACACCATTATATTCTCAAAACTTATAAAACAATCGACTCTATTTTAGCTTCGGTAATAACATTTTACGTGACAGCAAAACAGCTTCGAAAAATCCCCCCCCCCGCAATTTCCATCGCAATATCAAAATTTAAATTCGAATTTATTTCACTAAATTTAATTGTTATATTCCTCACAATTTCGACAAATGCTACAGAATTAAGAAACACACATTTCCTTGCTTCAAATTAGTATACCTATAACTCCACCAACAAGAGAAGAACCAGGGGAGGGGCTAAAAACGAGCCAATCAGGAAAAATTGCTTATGCATTTGTTTGGCCAGGTGCTTTCGTCGTCGATAGAATCCAACTCAAAATGGCGGCTTCGTGTAGGCGATCACTAGCCAGGCGAAGGCAATCGCAAATACATCGTTGCATTTCATTCGTTAATTCGAATGAAAGGGGCGGGGCAAACCACGCCCCTGGTTCTTCTCTTGTTGGTTCAGTTATAGTACTGAAATTCAAGATAGGCCTAAATTTCGAACTAAATAATTACAAACTATGGAAATATGGAACTGAACGATATTCCACTTACTATATTCACTTACATGTTCATAGAAGTTTGACGATAAAATTAGTACTTTAAAAATTAAATTTTCGAATTAATTCCAATAACGCATTTGTATAAGTGAGTATATAAATTTATATAAATTCAGAAAAAATACAATTTCAGGGATTGAATAAGTTATATTTACAATAAGACAAGATAAATTTTTAGAAAATTGTGCCAATCTGCTAATTTCGGTGTTCGTTGTTCCGCTAAACAATTAGGACTTCTTGGAGTTTTAAAGTAAAAATGTACATTCATTTAGTACTAACGCTGACGGCGCTCCATCCTATGGCCCATCCGGGAATTGAAAATGTCCTTGCACCACCCCAAAAACAAAAATGAACAGTTAAAAATAGCCATTAAAGGAAATTGTCCTGTCAAAGTATAGTATGTATACAAGTACCAGTATGTAGTTTTACAAAAAATCAACGCCACTAGGCAGAAAATTAAACTTCAGATTAATGACCTAAACTTGAAAAATAATCATACTTACTACTAGTGTTCAAAGCTCTGTAGATAAATAATGAAAAAAGCAGAGTGTGTGTAGTAAAAGGGTTTCAGCGAGCGACAAAGTTCAAAAACATGTTCCAAACTTTAAAAACATTTTGGAAAAAGTACAAAAACTTGTTACAAATTTAAAAAAAAAACATTTCCAGAAATTGTTGCTTCAATGTCATTTTACATATTCGCAAATATTTCTAAAAGGTTGTTACAAACTTTCAAGAAATTGCTACAAAAACTGCAACAGACTCTAACAACATATAGGTATGTACACATGCTGTTTATTTTACTTCTCAAATAGCAATTTACTTGTCAGCAGAATCTCAACTCTTAAATACCTGGTGAACCAAAAATCACGCAGCTGTCATATTTTTTGTCAGCCTAACTAGCTAGATACATAATGTATTTGAATAAATACATTATTATTGAACACCTGTTGCGCATGTATCGATCGATTGGAGGACGTTGAACTTTGAGCTAATAAGAAAAACTTCAATCGAAACTTTATGAAAGGAGGAACTACAGAAAGAGAAAATACATCCCGTCACGTGACCAGCAAGAAAAAAATAATTAATCCCGTCTATACAATATACATATATGTAAACATAATTTATCAATATTAATTTCCCATATATATGTATGTACGCATGTTTCATGAAAATTCAGTTTCTCGGAAAACTATTTCCGGGCAATTTGCAGTGCGGATGTTTCAATTTGACAAAACACAAGCAAAACTGAATTGCCAGATCCTAATTTCATATCAAATAACCTCGTATCGTTTAGATTAGTTTACCTGAAACAACAAAAAAGTGTTAAATTAATTTAAATCACCTTGCACGATGGCTTTTAAAAGGGCTTATTGTATCAATTTACATAAAACAATTGGGAAACGGGCGCCATCTTGTATCGACAGCATCTTGTGAGTGTATCGAACAGGTATTGAGAATATAACACCTCATCCGTGTATGAAACCCGTATTGAGTATCGAGTGCGATCCGTGAGTGTATCAAACCAATATCGTGGGTGTATCAGATGCGTATCGATCGTGAAAGTAAGAAACTCGTATCGTGAACATTGAATTAAAAAAAAATACATAATATATATGGCACTATTCACAGCAATGAGAAAGTTCATAAACGACAATTACAATATTTTATGTAGCCTCCAGATTGGTGTTCGATACTGCCAATATTTGCACTCTATAGGCTACCATTTGTATTCGATACTTCTACAATTTTCCTTCGATACTCCCACGACTTGCATTCCATATTCCTACGATTTGCATTTGATATCTCACAAAATTGCATCCCATAATCCCACTATTTTTGCCTTTGATATCCCACAAAATTGCATCCCATACTCCCACTATTTGCATTCGATGCTAATACTTGCATTCGATACTAATATACTTGCATTCGATACTAATACTTGCATTCGAACTTGAATTCGATACTAACACGACTTGCATTTCATACTAGAAAGATTTGCATTCGATTCTCCATCTACGTCATATTCGATACTCACACGATTTGCAATTCGATACGCCCGTAATATAAATTCGATACATGCACCCACCATTTCAATTCAATTCGATACAGGACACCCTTGGGTTTTTTTGAGATGCAAGTGCAAAATCGGCAATTGAAACGACAGGTGTTTCTTTTGTAGCGACCAAATATCAGTCCGATACATTATATCGATACGTACGATACACAGTACGTATCACGACTTCTCCGCATCTTACTAAAATAGTAAGTGATGCCGTGCGATGCGGGCAAAGCAACCGATTGTTGTCAACGTTTCCATTCATTTTCGCCGAGTTTATTTCTTTCTTGTTGACCTGAAATCGCAATTCAAATGCGTGCACCGTCGTTGTTCAAACAATCACCACCTGAGAAAGACTTAAACCCTTTCTTTTCTCTTTTTTCCCACGTTCCGACCTTTCTTTGCATTGCATCAAGTAACAAATCCCCACCACAAACTCAGCAATTATACTTAAACCCGCGTGAAATCCGCTTCATTTCGCAAAATTGCATTCCATAAATCCCATCACATACGCAATGTCAAATATTATTTCACTGAATTTCGAAGTGCACAAACAAAGGAATTCCATTGTGTGACATTTCTTAATCAAAAAATTCTAAATAGGTTACATTTTTCAATTTATTTCCAGTGTGTTAATTCAAGGCTCATTCACTTCATTCCATGTAAAGAAAACTGAAAAATTGTTAAATGTAAGATTAAAATCAATTTGAACAAGATTACTCTTATAGTCAACTTATTAAAGAAAATAAACTCTTCATAATTTACAGCTTCAAAAATCGCATTACCTTATTATTTGGTAAAACATTTCTGTTCAAACTACCAAAATACATAAACACTTGCACAATATTTCAATATGTAATTCATATCTGGAAATGCAACATTTTTCCCCAACCAACACAAAATGTTCAATATAAAAACAAACATAATAATATTTTCCCTCATCAAAACATAAATAATATCATAGTACGTATTATTCCCAATTACCAAACCCATCCATTCATTTTTCCCTCATTTGCTCCATAAATGTATTGACAGCGCAATAAATAGTTCAAGGTTCAAATGCACTTTCTGCGTTTGTTCTCTACGGGGAAAATGCACGTCGACTGTGAACGAGCAGCTCGATCGCCTCTTTCGAAAGCCAGCTGCTATTTGCGAACATTTTCCGCATAAAGAGCATATAAATAAATACCTTCGAGTCGACTACGGTGTGATCGTGCAACTCATCCAGGGTCGGTCTATAAGCTGAACCGGTGACAGACAGGATATTCCTGTAGTGATCGATCCGAGGCAGGGCTTCCCTTGTCAGATGGCGTAGACTTTTCAAATACCTCGTATCGTAGGTGCCAGACTGCGAGTGATGAGTGCTGTGGCCGGCCGAGTTGGCGAACGAGACGGCATCGTCGTTGTTGTCAATGTCGTTGTCGTTGTCATCATTCTCGTTGTCGTCGTTCTCGGCTTCCTGCTGCAGCACTGCGCCCTTTGCGCCCTTGTTGTTCAGCAACGGGTTATCGCAACTGTGGTCCACTTTGGCCACTTGGAAACGAGATTGTTTGCCATCCGACTTGCCGGTCAATTGTCCATCCTCGTCCATCTCGATCCAATCGCCGCCGTTCATCTCCAACACCCCGTTCACTTTCTCCCGTGCTTTCTCTTGGCCACCCGAATACATTATTATTATGCTTAGCTGCTTCTGCTTCCCTCCTTCCCTTCTTCCCGCTTTGACGCGATCCAAAATTGACCGCCGATTGGTCCGAATTTGGCGGCGAAAACCTTTTATACGCGTTCAGCGGTCGTAGCCTCCGAGCGCGCGTTCCGTAGCCTCGTGCACCAGGGGCCCGTTGCCGTGGCAACCCGCTACTTACGCCCGTTTTCATCATCGCCATCATTTGCCTTCACTGTATTATTATTACTACGTGCTTTTTCGCGATCGCAAGGGCAGTGACAATCACGTTCACACTGTGAGAGTCTATTGTAACGGCTTCGTTCTTTCGGCAAATTAAAACTTGTCACAATGAACGAAAATTTGTGATAATGGCCGCCACCATTGTGGCCGTTATAGAAGCGCCACCTGGATGTCGTCCCTATATTTGAACATCGCAGATAAA
>WWPM01013327.1:0-11674 GCA_023279145.1 Glomeris maerens | reverse complement strand
AAAACAAGACAAAGTTCCTATAAACCCATGTCCCCAAACGCTTATGTAGGACCTACATAAAATGTGACATCCATAATTCATGCTCCCCAAATCTTTCCATTGCCATTCATTACGCGTTTGTCCCCTGAATTGTGAAACACCCGGTATAGATTTACACGATGAAATCGCATGTATTATTCTGCTAAATGACAACTTTAAGCACTGTAATGGCAATGCCAACTGTTAGCTACTTTCGAGTTTCGACAGCAGTATTGTGCTACGTAAGCATATGCATTGGTGCATATCTCCTACAATCCTTTTAAAAGTGAATTACTCGATGCTTTTATAATGTTTAACGCGTCAACAACTACGACAAATTGCATTTGTAATTTAGCTTTATTTTTGAAATGATACCGTAAAATTTCTATAATTGTTTTTGAGGCAGTTCCAAAATGAACACAAATTCCCAAAATAATGATCAAACTGTAAACCGAATGTAATGTGTGACATGCGCACACTTTTAGGGCAGCATATTGGAATAGTTGAAGTTTGAGGTGCTGCTTTCTGTGGATGGCTCCACATCATCTCCAATTTCCTCACTGTCCGCATCAGCCACCTTGTTCGTGCTGTCTTGATCTTCGTCGGGTTTTATTCCGTTTTGACTTCCTTCGCTCTCCGCAGAAACCTTGTCACATTGAAAGAATGATCAAGTGATATTGTATATCACAAAAAATGCCATCACCTAGCTCAAATGAAATGGGATTTAACGAGCACCCTCTTTTTGGAATAGGCGAACAAAGTATTCTTGTGAATTGCACGTCTTTGTGAATTCCTACGACGTCACAAACAGGTGCAAGAAAAGCCAGTTACAAGTGGGGAAAACCCATTGAACACAGATGCTATATGCATGTCTATTTTCGAAAATACAGGGTGTCTATTTAACTTACCATTGAATCTCTCGGTGGGTCTTGTGGCTCAATGTCACATGAAAGCATTGCAGAGTCAACCGTCACTTGCATGGACATAAGGATGCCCTCTTTCCCAGCAAACCCTGGACACTTGACATCCATCTCAAGGAGAAGCGCCTGCGCTCCGGAAATCATCTTGGGTCTGAATTTCCTCGATATTTCGCTCTTCATTTTGTCCACTAAATTGGCACCTAGAGGATCCGAACTCTGGCGATCCATCGTAACAACTGTATTTCCATCTTTGGCGAAACTCGCTTGCGTCTCCTGTTTGTATGTATCTCCATAGACTGTAGTGATCACATTGAATAAACTGTGACCAACAGGTCGCACTGCAGGTGCAACTTTGTCTACTTCATCATCAGCACTGGGAGCTGTTGGCAAAAGGGATTTAGAAGAATTAGTCGATTCGCTCGAGACTATCTCTGCCATGTCTGTGGGGGATGAAATTTCATGTTCGTCTGCAACAATCACAGGTTTCACGTCCTCTTGGACAATCGGCTGGATCGCAGACGAGTCGTCTTCAGAAATTTGCGATGATTCACTAAATCGTCTGCTGCGCACATCGTCTTGCTGTTGCAGTCTTTCGGTTTTTAATACAGGGATTTTGGATTTATCGTCATTTAAAGAAGTAGATGATGCTGACGGCTCACCAGGTGGCACGTCATGCGTTGAAACATCTGATAGTTCTGGTGGTTTATAGTAGTCGTTATTATCAGGCTTATGGGCTTTTTTATTCCCGCAGCAAGATTTGAAACATTGCAGGGAACAGCAAGAGAAGAAAGATGATTCAGTGGAGGACTGCTTATCCGGTGCACTTTCCGGTACAGTATCTTTTGTCTTTGTCGACGACACCAAATCCGATTTATTGTCTTGATAACTTGAAGGAGTTTCCAGTTCTGTTATCTCTTGCGATCTGACTTTTTCGATTTTCTTTCTTGGCAATGGTATTGGTACTGTTATTGGTTCTTGCGTTCCAGTAGATGTCAAAATTTCTTCTGTCTGGGTGGAACCCTGCATATTAAATGACGAATGTATCTCTTTAATAATTTTCAAAAAATACAGATAGTTTCCTGATTAAAAAAATTAATAAGTTCTATCTAGTGAGATTAATATTTTTGCTTGTAGGTGACAGAAACATTTGTAAATACCAAATGGAACTTCAAATTTCAAACGATATATGGTAGAGAAAACGCATTTCTAACCTCGTATTCGCCAACAGAGGGACTTGAACTTCCGGCATAGAGAATTTGCCTGGAAAAAGAAATTCAAAAAACGTCAAGTAAAATTCCAAAACACTAATATGTTTTCCAGCATTGTGCCAGTGTCATTTCTAAACTCAACTATAATAGGATTAATAGCATAATTAACATTTTTATTGTAGCATTTTATTGAGTATAGCAGCAGCTCGCTTTCAACAAGCGATATTGTGTCAATGAAATAACTGGTAATTTACAAACTCAGATTAACTGCTTTGCCACGAATAGCCCAGGATTAGAGAAGTGATTTACATGGCTTCTGTGAAAAGAGGAAGCATTCCTTCAACATTCACGTTGCACTTCTCCATGACCTCCTCAGCAGTTGAACCTTGTATTTTGTCTGGCTGGATGACATTTAAGATTTCTGGCATTAACATGTGGCGAGACGGCATATCTTGTGATACCCATCGTAGAATGACCCAAAGAGTGAGGTTTTCACTGAAAAAATCACACAGTTTACAACTTTTATACTTTGCAAAATAGAAATGCATAGACTTTTAAGTTGGTGTTAATTTACCTGTCAACTTTAAAATTTGGAGACCCAAGAATTCCAGTTAAAATGTCATAGGTTACATGCTCGAAGTTGGGATCATCAACAGCATCGATTAACAACGAGCTGATAAGTTCAATTCCATCTCGTTTTGTTAAATAGGGGTCATCGTTTTCCATGCATTTCCAAACATGCATGATTGCACATGCCGGATCGGAATTCATAAACATCGTACATAGGGTGAGCAATTCTGCATACAACCACATGGAATATACGTAATGTCAATTTTTACAGTGCAATGTTACATTTGTTACCTAGCTAGCTATTTAACTTACTTGGGATGTCGTAAACTTTTGCTGCGGCGTAAAGAGTGATCACGTTGTTGCACTTCAAAATTATTTCGCCAGAATACATCCATTTTACGATTGTGTTGAAGTCATTTACAGAGATGTAGCGCAAAGAAGTAGTAGTAAAAGTGGGAATATCCTCTCCATAAGATACCAACTTTGCCAAATACGCACTGTGCATGGCTATGATGAGTCTATAATAATCACATAAGGTTGTGGATTGCTGTTATTGCATTGCTATACAAATTAATGAAATGTATTTATTGTAATAAATTATGTCTAAAAACCTTAGTTGTTCATGGGATCAATGAATAACGGTATTTTATTTCCATAAGAATCATTCCATAACGTCGTTCGGAATCAATAATAATAACGGAAAATTACTTGTGAACCGGAAACTTTTCATCGTCTACTTCAATGGAGAAATCAGTTGGATAGTTTTTCAATGTCAAGCGAATATTTTCCACCAGGTCCCTGTGATCGTCGCAATATTCGTTGACGCACAATTTGTACTTTGGCGATATACTGATCTCCATAATTGCTGGTAGCAAGGCTAGAATATACCAAAGAGCAATGACAAAATTACAATAATAGTAGCGATTTCATGAAGCTTTGGATATTGATTCCTCATCTACCTTTTCCTTAATGTCCCAGAGTAGCGAATCGAAGTTAGAAGAGCGCTGAATTGGACTTGTAATGTCTACAAATTTGAGAAAACCCGGAACAATTACAATGTCGACGTTATAGTCGTCAGATTGCAAAACTAATTCTGGAATATGGAATTTCGAATGTTTCCCTGTTCGATCATTGCATAGAAAATACAATTTTAAATGCATTTGTTATGGTCATCCAATAACACGTACAGTCTCGAGCGACAGTTGCGACAGTTGCAAATTTGAAATACGAAATATTTCTACTAATCGTTTCAATTGCAAACTCCAAACCCGTCTTAAACTGTCACAAACATATCCAGGCCTCAAAGAAAGAAATAGTTTCTGATAAATTAAATTGCTGATTGAGGACAACATTGCATCTACACTGAATTTTTTGTTATTGTTTTTCACTTGGCAGGGCAAACCACATTTATTGAATTTGAATACAATTCTGAATTTTTGTAGGTTTTATTGCATAAATAGTAAAAGTTTTGACCCTGGATTCGACATTGTTTACAATCTAAACTGTTTATAGCCACGATACGTCTAATTTCGCTCGAATCGACAATACAATCGGCTGCCATATCTTTTATTAAAGAAATACATGAATATGTCGTGAATTTGGCACCCAGGTGTTTCAGTTCAATAGATTTGAACAACTTTTCATTAAAAAACTAGTTTTCTGTTCGCATAAGCTTTTAAAACGGGACAAGTTACGCACTTTCTTTACGTGCACTAATATTTTTTGCATGACCTATATATTCAATATTCTTTATAAATACAAGTGGCACTGTTTTACATGTATGCAGCGGTTTTTATACATATGTTCGAAAGAAAGTGCAATTTCTAAAAAAGCACTAAATAAGAGAAAGGTTGCGCGCATGCAGGTTAGCTCAGAATGTTTTTATTACTACTGTAATATTTCGGTATTTGTTATTCTGATTGAAACTGTGTCAACATACGAAAATACTACTTCCGGAGGACCTACTGACTTCGATATTGCCACTTCACGAGACCATGACTTCTACATTTACTTTGATCAGTATCACGTTTCCGCTTATTGATATTATATATAATCCTCAATTTGAACTACTAATGTTTGATAATTAACAAATTGTCATATCAAATGTTGGCAGATATTCAAATAAATGCTACACGAAACAATGCGTAGAAGTAACGTCATAATAGGTTAATGCAAGGTATTAGTGCCATAATCCCGAACATTTTGATTTTTAGTTTTGGCTGCCTAGCTGCAATGGAAGAGCAAAATGTAATTTTTTATTGCAAGGAAATTGTGTAACATTTTGTAGTTAAATATTACTTTGCCTTTTTGTGAATTTTTTAGACTAAATTCTTGCTGAGCAGTTGTTTTAACTTGATAATTAATTTCAGTCTGCTTTCTGCTTACAGTGTTCATGATTGGCAGGTATCAGCAAGAGAATTGCTATTTTTGCATATACAGTATAAGAGTATGTGGGGGCACGAGCACTGAGGGAAATAATGCAGGCCAACACTAAAATAGAAAGGCATATTGTGCAATTTATAATTTGGGGAATTACCTTTTTTATTCCACAGTCAATGATCGGGAAATTATTTCATAAAAATGACGCATCTAAATGTTTTCAAATTCAACCTCTAAGTCAATTGTAATTTATGCGTGACGTCATTAGGTTTTCCCGGTAAAGCAACTTTCCTCAAGGATGTAAGTTGCAGCAAAATAATAACCTTTTGGCATTCTTTACGTGCTATATAAAAAACCCAGGCGGACATCCTTCTGGCAAGAAAACCTATTGCTGGCAGATATCACAGATTACACTGTACACATCGCCATAATAAAGAAGCATACCATGTGTTATTGGCACACTGTGAACTGCTGCGCATGCTGCAACATATTAGTGTCAGTATACAAGAGGACATTTTGGAAAATGAGCTTCCTGAGCGTGGCAACAATTCTACTCTCAGTGACCGGCTCAGTTCACGGTTCACTTTTTGACAATGTTACTAATGTCAAGGAACTCTTGGAGAACTCAACAGGCACAGAAACCACTTATTATTCTGAAGCCCCAACTTTTTGGTGCCCTGAAGGACTGACACCGCGCTTTTTTTGCTCCAGTCAAGAAATACCGGATCTGCCATCGGATAACTCGACATCTTGTGTAAATGTCCCTTCAAAACATCTTTCCAAAGGATGGGAATCAAATTGCGAAAATTTCTTCGCAGAGTTTTTGTCATGTGAAAAATCGATCTTACAGTCCAAGTTCGAAGTGGATGATATTGGCAAGGGAATCATAGATGAAAATGGGATTCAATACCCACTGGGGATGTTTTACATTGATGACAACAATAATGCTATTGTTTGTGGAGAAACACTGGCTTCTTGTAAGCCTTTGCCATCAGAACTTTTGGCCGTTTCTCGAGTTGTCAAAGACGGTTCGGTGCTGATTGCAAATTTGTCGATCGTATTGGATGACAGAAGATATTTTGTTAAAAAATCTGACGGCGAATACCTCGAGCAAGTTTGTTTACCACTTTCCAAGGATTTCACAGAATGCCCTGATAAAATTGTACTGAATTTAGATACAGAGGCATGGGTTCAGAAGAATTGGTCTCTCCTGACGGATCTGAATGAAATGATACCTTTTGATACCTACATTCTCCTGGAAGAACAACACCAGGTTTGTTGTATACTATATTCATCTTAAACTACTATATTCGTTCAAGGAAAAACTATTTGGTCTGAATCATTTCCCGAGGCGAATTATAATTAGCCTATTCATATAATTATATTATTTTAGAAATTCAAGTCAGTGAAGGAGGTGGTGCACTTCAAAAAAGTTTTAATTTAAATTAATTTAATGAAATCACATGATTTCTTATGCAATTTTGGATAACCAAAATTAGACCGGTTGAGCTAAACATAAAGATGGCGCCTGTTGAATGGCATAAAGCAGCTGTAGAAAACAATTACAATAAAGTATAAAAAATAAAAACTAGGCGAATGCGAGCTCGAAAAATAAGCTACTTTAATGAATCCTCATTAGACAGTTGCCATTTTGCCAGTACAACGGAAATTATTTTCCAAGTTACCCTAGTAACGTGAAGTTACAAAATTGTTCAAATAAATAAAAAAATCTCATGTTTTAAAAGTTACCCGAAACGATGAAGCAAACAAAACCCGTTTGTTGATTTCAAAATGCGCAGGCAAAAAATATTTTTTCCTCGACTCAGCGGAAGTATTTTTTGTCGCTCACTTCAAGGATATTTTTCGTGTTTATTAAATTGCAACTTGTTAAATTTACAATTCTGGTGGTTTAATTGCCGTGCATTATAAAAATACAGCATAAAATTAAAAATCTGCGCATGCGTTGATGACGAGTAATCATAGTGAATATTAATATTTTGGTCAACATTAATAAATATGAACTATGGAGCCCGGATTTGAGTAACTTGAACTTTTAGCGGAAACGGCTTGGGCTTTTATGAATTATGTTTACCTAAAATAATTAAATTACTGTTCTCATGACCTCATGCATGCAAGCAATAAACTCCAGCTGCAATATTAATTAAACGCTGAAAACGTATAGGATATTTATCATATATCTAACAGTTTGAAACTCATTACAAGAAAATATAAAACATCGAGATTCATATACTAGTATATAAGCAACATACCAATATTAGTTTCATAGTGGACATACATCCAAAGTTCAGCATTCAAAAGGTCAAAGTGTACTACATATGTACCAAGTCACGTACATATACATATGTATGTGTATCTTTAAAATGATAAAAGCTTAAACCGCTTAAAAATATTGTGGTAACAGAAAATAACAATTATTCTGTCTATGCTGTAACCCGTATTTTTTATATATTTAACTAAAGTTTTCAATGAATTATTTCCCAGTGATATTACGAGCTTCAGTAACTGTTGACTTTTGTGTATATGGAATTGAAGTACAGTATATGGGCCTACATTTATAGCAAAATTCATGCATTCCGTATAATTACATGAGAACAGCATACTTATACTTTATTATAAATATCAGTCCAACGTCTACAAACTCTAAAAGACAAAAAAACAACAATTTGTTTATTATATACTTTGTTATATTAAAAAAAGTGACTTTCGCATATTGTACCTACTAATGATGATTTTATACATTTTATTTCAATTGGCAGGTTGCTTATTGCCTTCCAAAGCAACCATCAACAGCCGTTGCCCATGTATATGCTGCTGCAACCATAGTCTCAGTATTCTTTTTGCTCCTCACTCTTGTGCTCCATCAATTGGTACCAGTGATCAACACTAAGGATAAATCTCTACTTTGCCACATGTTGAGCCTCATGTTCGCTTACACAGCTTTGATAGCAACGCATTATGGCTTCCCAGCCGATGGGAAAACGCTGCATAATCCTGCTGCATGCACAGCAGTTTACATATTCTTCCATATCTTCATTCTAGCAGCATTCCTCTGGTTGAATGTAACCGCATTTCAATTGTGGCGAATATTCAGGAAACTTGGTTGCTCCATGCCTAAACCCAAATCAAAGACCACATTTTTCCTCAGCTGTCTGTATGCCTTTGGGATCCCTGTTGTTGTGTGCGCAATCACACTCGCAATAAATTGGTAAGGAGAAATGCACACTAACAGTGCTCTTGATTTTGAATTGCTAAATATAAGTAGTAATCATATTGTGTTCATTATTCCAGGAATGAATATCTGCAAAATTTATTTGGCATGAAACCTCAGGTTGACACCATGTGCTCCATAAGCAAAGGAAGATCAATGTTGGTGCTCCTCTATGCGCCCATGTCAGCTATTCTTCTGGTGAACATGGTGTTTTTTGGACTAACTGTTTATAACCTTCTGAAGACGGGAAGTGGTGCGAAATTGGTCAACAAAGATATCTACAAACAACTGTAAGTTTCATTGAGTACTTTCTTATCGTATTACTGCATGCTCACAAATTCCATGCAAATTCCTCACGTGATCATTCCCTACCTTTTCTTTAGTATTTTTTCAATGTAAAATGATTCCAAAATATCTGAGAACTACCACTCTTGCATTCACCAAATCTCATAAAAAAACTAGCCATCGGATAGACTGTGTGACTAATCCATACAAAAGTTTTAACATGGGGCTGGGTGAAACACAGTGGTACCTAGGCGATGGCAGTTTTTGATATTGGAACGTGTTCGATTTAAAAATCTGATTCAGTTCATCTGATTGGTCAATTGACAGCACCTCTCAACGAGTATACCTCAAAGTTATTTTCCAAAATGGCGTCTTTCTGTCAGTTAATTATTACATTACATAGTTTATAAAAATATAGGCAGTAATTAATATTATAATATATCCAAGCACTTTTAACAATGTACATTTTCTTTCATCTGTAATTGCAGTTTACACGTGGCTATAAAGCTGTTCTTTGTCATGGGACTCTGTTGGATTATGGAAGTAGTTTCTTTTTTCGCTGGAGGTGATGAAGCACACTGGTACTTAACAGACACAATCAACGGTTTACAAGGATTTTTCATATTCATTGTCTACGTGTGTAAACGTAGCACTTTTGAAGCTATTCGAGGCAGATTATTTCCTGAAGTCAGGAAAAAATCAACATCTGAAAAGACATCCAGCACTTCCGATAATTTAAGCGAACTGAAACTCGGGGGTGTTAAATTGCAAAATGTGAGCAAAATACAGAACGAATAAGAATTTTAGCATCAAGAGATATACAGTATACATGCACAAATGATACTTCGTTATCAGTTTTCTATTTCTACATTCTGATTGTGCGTTTTTATTATTAAACACGTCTTGTCAGTATTTCCGTGGCCATATATAGTTCAAATGAAAATGAGCACTGAATAAAATAGAAATAGCAAACTGACTTGCATTCAGGCTTGGAGGTTGCAATCAATAATATCTTTGTATATGTGCTTACAGTTTAATCAGATACGTGAAAAATGCCTGCATGACAAACATAATTGGCTGCATTGTACTAAAATGAAACAAACTCCGTGTATGACTAGAAATTTATTCGATTATTTTCACAGAAATCTCATTATGTGAATTGCATGTTGCTCCCACATACTTCAGTGTTAAATCTTTTTATCATTTACCATTGCTAAATTAAGAGAAGAAATATATGCATCTTGCCCTTTAAAGTATGCATTAATACTCATGTCTCCATGATGTTGTGTATATTCCGTTATACACTCATGAATATAGAGCCTCGATATAGTTCGAGTTTGCAACTTTGGACTACAACATTCAAAACACGAAATATTCTTTTTATTAAAAATGTTACATTGTTTTCCCTGGTCAGGGTTCCAACTCGAACAATCGAGGTTCTACTAGCTTTATGTTTCGATATAACAAAAAACTTTGTGCCAAGATCGTTTTATACTGTAACTGTACGTGACGAATTGTGATTGGGTTTGTACCTATTTTATGAGTTTTTATGGCGTTACTGCATGGCTATCATAACAACATTTAACTATGACGTTCAGTGCGGAAATAGTTTTGTATAATATTGATTTTCGAGAGGATCTGGTTCACTATACTCAGTATTATCATAACATTTGCACGTGGTACGTAAAACCAAGAGTAGATGATAAAACAGAGTGTATAGGGGAGAGTGGAATTATTTCACCCTTGAGGGAAAACAACCCTTATAAGTTTCTCATTTCATCTCAGATACAATTTTAGAGATATTGTGAAAATCAATATAAGCTGGCAATTAACTGTTTATTCCTGCAAGACCATTTACTCGTCGCAATCAATATCGATTAAGAAAATAGTCGTTAATAATAATAAGTTGTGAAGAGTATATACCATGGAATTATGCCGCTTTCACCGTAATTTCTTTTTAGCATAGCTGTAAAAATAAAACCGGAAAAATATTTGCTTTTATATGGAATTCACAATAATAAAAACCTGCCCTTATTTTGAAGAACTTCCTTATTCGTTCTCAGTAAATTCAAATGATCTGCATCTGGTCAATGTCACAGGTTTGCAAAACAGTATCGAATGTCTCTTTATATATATATAGCTTCTTCTACCAATTCATATGCTACTGAATCTTGTATCACTTCGTATTAAACGTCTTGGAAAGGATGAAGTCCCATAGCAACACTATACTAATTCTTCAGCTATTGGTCGTTTTCGCCGATGGTTCAAATTATGAAACTACGAATAGGGAAGAAATCTTGGGAAATTCAACAGTTACAAATTACAGTGCGAGTAAGTTTTGGTGTCCTGAGCGACTGCAACAAAGCAAAACCAGTCATTATTGTAACAGTGAGTTGGTATCGGATCTGCCATGGAATAAATTGACGTGTAACACCTCATCATCAATTTGTAAATCTAATGGATATTTCTCCGAGCAATTTTTGTCATGCAATAAATATCGCTTGAAACCTGATGAAGTCCAAGTGGAATTAGGCAAAGGTATTGTAGATGGTAATGGATTGCTGCACTCGCTGGGATTGTATTATGTCGATGTGGACAACAGTGTCATCGTATGTGGAGAAACACCAGCTGCTTGTAAGCCTTTGCCACCAGACCTTTTGGCCGTATCCCAGATAGCTGAAAACGGCTCAGTGTTAATAGCCAATTTGTCGATCGTATTGGACGACAGCAGATACTTTATCAAGACATCTGATGGCAAATCCCTAGAGCAAATTTGTATACCATTTGCCAAGGCTTTTATTGAGTGCAAAGCCAAAATTAGACTTAATTTAGAAAAAGAGGCATGGATCCAACATGATTGGACTCTTCTCACTGATCTGAATGAAAAAGTGCCCTATGACATGTATGTTTTGGTGAACGGCAATAAACAGGTTAGCTATTTCCATTTACCTATAGGTCTAAATATACCAATTTTATTTTCCCGTTTCGAATATTAAAGTGTCCATATCAGAAATTAATTGCTTTGACCGATGGTTTCATGTCATCACGGATCAAATCTGAAGTAT
>WWPM01013325.1:0-24676 GCA_023279145.1 Glomeris maerens | reverse complement strand
CAACCAAGGTGGGCTTATAGATTTATAGTAATTGGAGTCATGATATAAACCTCTTTTGTACATGACTATGTACAATGAGGTCTTTTTAAAGATGGAGGACTGTTCGTGTTTTCATATCATCCACATTTGTGGATATGCATGGAGAAAGGGACCTTCTCGTGCGCTACGTGTTTCCGGAGTTACGAGAAAGGGCACGAAGATTGTTCATAGATTTGTTCGAAGTCGACTTGAGATGGGGAATAACTGAAGAGGAGTCCTCAAATCAAAAGTACATCACATGATTAGATTTAAAATTCATAATTGCTATATATTTTCGTCGAAATAATTTTCCCCAAATATTCCATGCATCCAGGATGGTGGAAATTTGTTTGAAGGAAGTCTCAAAGTGTCAGCTGTTCATAGGCATCCTTGGTGAACGTTATGGGTCAATCCCATTATCGTATCAAATAAATGACGATTCAGGTCTTGAATGGCTTCAAGATTACCCAGCTGGAGCCTCCATCACCGAATTGGAGATTCAGCATGCTGCTTTGGCAAATCCAAAGTTGGCTAAAGGCAGAGCCTTCTTTTATATTAGAGACGCCACTTCCTTAAGCTGGTACTCCAATACTGATATTTTTAGGATGAATACATATAATTCTTATATTTCAATATTTGTTCGCGTGTTAAAATAATATCCCTAGTGAAGCTGTGAACATTTTCACGGAGCAAGATGAAGTTCCCAGACGAAAACTTAATCAGCTAAAGTCTCGCATAAAGAAGAGTGGGCTGGAAGTTTATGACAAGTGATTATTTGATATTAAATTTGCGAAATTCGTCCATAAAATTAGCAGTAACTATTTGTGTATTTAAATGAACAGATATCCTTGTGAATTTGGTGGATGTGTTGATGGCAAATATATTGCATCAGGATTGAGCACTTTCGGAGAAAGAATTATAAACAACATTTGGAATGCCATTCAGAATTTGTTCGGTGCTATGGTATTAGAGAGCATTAATATGACTTGGATGCATTGTTGTTTGAGATTATTGTTTTTTTGAAAAACCGATTTGAAAATATCTCAGGAAGATGAAGACAAAGATTCTGATAATGTAACTACAAATACAACTAGTGAACTGCAGTTGCAAAGAGCTCACATAGAAAAAGTGAATTGGTCATTCACTGGAAGATCGGAATTCATTTCTGATGCTGTATCGCTAATTAAGAACCAAAATGAAGGCTTCATCTTGATTGCTGGAAGACAGGGTTGTGGCAAAACCTTTATAATGGTATGTAAAGTATGCAGGTGCAGGATAACTTCCCTAAGAATTAAGCATTTGAAACTGCAATGGAAAGCCTTGAAATTTTTAAACTTATATTGAAACAAAGCATTTGGAATGTATATTTTCCCCACCAACCGATGTCTTATATCCCACTTAAAAGTTAACTCTAGTGGATAAAAAATGTATGTAAAAGCGGGTTGAAATATTTTTATCCTTTACTTTAGACATTTTTGGCTTGGAATGTTTCATAGGCACGCATATTCAGCATACTCGAAGATGATAATGCTTTTACGCATCCTATGATCCCATGTTTTGTTGATGCAATACAACATTCTGGTCGGGCCTTGAGCATTATACATTACTTATGTCATCAATTGAAAGCGTTGACAAAGTTAAAAAGAGGAACCAAGGTGGATGAAATGTAAGCCACACTATTTGTCAGATGTTAAATCTAAAATTGCTCTGACACAAATATATTTGTATTTGCAACATGCTTTTAGGGATGGACCAACCTTACTAAATTGCTACCTACATGAGATTTCAAGCTTCATAAGTTGCCTTGTGATCTTTATTGATGGCATTGAATTGCTAAATGAAGTGGACCAGCTGCTCCTCTTGAATTCAATTCCTAATCCATTGCCAAAGGTTTTTATCTGTATATTCTATAGCACCATGCATTCATTATAAGGCACATACGTATTTAAAATATAAACCATTCCGTCTTTTAGGGCATTGTTATAGTTGGTTCTGCATCAGTTCTGACACCACTTTTCAGGCAAATCGCCTGCAAAGATCACATACTACTTAAAGTGAAGCCGTTACTTCTCAAGGAAAGAACACAAATTGCGAGGGATATTCTCAGTCTACATGGGAAGACATTGAATGAAAATGCTTTTAATAATCAACTGACAGCTTTGACTTTTAAAAGGGAATGCTCACTTCCAATGTATATTCATTTGGCTTGTCAAATTCTTTGCGAACATGCAGTTTTTGAACAGGTGTGTTTTTCATAGAACAAATAGTGTCAATTAGTTTGTAATATTTGCATATGAAAACTACAGCTGGATGACAGAATAACGTCAATGGATAACACCGTTATTGGCCTTTTACTCTCATGTGTGGATCAAGCCAAAAATGAATTTGGAAAGGATTTCATTGATGCTTTTTTAGTACTTTTATCAATTAGTCCTGAAGGTATGTACATATGTATGCATGATACTTGTACCTGACATGTCCTGCATTTAAATACGTTTATGACATGTAGGCTTAACAAAGGATTCCATGCATTGCGTCATGAGCCTGTATATGCAATTGGACAAATGTGAAATTGACCTTAACATTGTGTTTGACAATCTGAAACAGCCATCTTTTGTTTTGCCACGTGTGGTCATTGAACGCCTTGTAATATCCCTGAAAGCAATTGTTCGCAGCAGCCCTAAAGGAGAGTAAGTTCGCATTTTTTTAATGGTATTTTAAGAAACAATAATGGCATATAACGAATAACATTTACCATATTTAGTTCAGAAGTTTTTGTATCTGGAATAAATCCCCAGCTTTACGAACAGGTTTTGAAGGAAGCTTTTGGAAGTAAAAGCATGGTTACAAAGATACAAACACGCTTATACCTTATCAAATCAGGTATGTACATTTGTAACCTTACATTTTGACTTCAATATATAATACCCTGTGAAAGTTACAATTGTTTTATTCCAATTTGTAAGGCATTTTAATCAATTTGGCTGATCCACTGTTTGACAAAAGTTGGAGGGGGAAGAATGCCAAGGCATTATCCTTGATTCCACATCACTTGTTTGAGAGCCACTCTTACAATTACCTTGAAGATGCTCTGAGTAACTTAGCCTTTGTTACTGCCAAGATTGAAATGGGCCTTGTGTTGGAACTTCTCGAAGATTATCAAATTGCAAACCGGCGTGAAATGCGAAAGTTTGTCAATCATCAGCTGATGAAAAAGATGGGCACATTTGTCGTTAGACATCAACATATTTTCAAAACATCTCCCAATTTACTGCTGCAAACGGCCTTAAATTGCGAAGATGAGACCATAGCAAACTTAGCACAGGATTCAATTAGGATAAAAGCCATGCAGGGATATGACACAAGCTTGTACTTGAAAGTTCACAGCCCATTGCAGAAATCGTATTGCAGACAGACATTAAACTGCAAAAAGGTTAGTTTTCTCTTTATATACACTTAACTACACGAAGACTAATTCCTCACCTCAGAATAATCAGAAATTGTTCTATGCAGGCCATCTTTTGTGTGGTAATATGTCCCATTACTGATAATTTTGCTATCGGTGAAGACAATGTACTGAAAGTATATGATTCTGCTACCTTAAAGGTATGGCACATTTAGCATATGAAAGGTATTATGGTAATTGCTTTTCTATCAGGAAATCAACAGTTTCTATGGTCACGTGGATGCAATAACTAGTATATGTTACATTGGCCATGATAGGATGTGCAGTGGTTCTTTTGATGGCGAATTATGTTTATGGGACCTTGTTAAAAACATTAGGTAACTGGCACAAATGCCTTGAGCAGTTAGCTATGAATGGAAATCTCATTGATATTTAATGCTACTTGATGTTAGACTGGCATCAATGTCTGGTCATGAGAAACGTGTCACAGGCTGCCTATGTGATCACACTGGTCTTGTCATCGTTTCTGTAAGCTTGGATCATACTGTAAGAACATGGAGTGCGAGAACTGGGAAACATATTTCTACTATTCGCGTTTCAAAGTAAGCTTATTTTTGACACAGCAATTATCAGTGAATGACCTCTTTTTATTAAACAATTAAGATCCCCAATCAACTGCTTCGATTTACACCCGCATAGCCACATGGCAGTTATTGGATACTGGAATAAAATCATTGAGATTTGGGATTTACTAAAATGCAAATATATCTCAGTGAGTCCTCTTTTTGCTCGAGCTCCAATCAGACACACTGACTTGGTGTGAATCCTTATTTGCAGAATATACCGTATCTGTCATCATCGGTGCAAAGTGTCAAGTTTTCCCCAGATGCCAAATACATTGTTTCTTCGATGTTGGATGGCAGCATGTCCATCTGGTCATATAACATGAGGGCAGAGGTATAGTCCAGATTTAATGCGCTTTGCTGTAATTTGGTGGGGAAAATATGGCTATTTTACAATGTGTATTATAATTGCATGCGCAGGTGATAACTTTGCAAAACATGCCGGTAATTCGTGCATTTGCATTTTCCAAATCCGGAGATTTGCTTGCTGTCGGAGATGATTGCACTATTAAGGTACAGCTAGCTATGGACAAGTAGAATTGTTCCCAAATTGATAGAATGTTATTGTGTTTTTATAATACAGAAATGGCAACTTTGCTTCAATGTTGCGCAGTGCTGCTGGAGGAGCAACAACAACAGTGAGTGCACTGCAGTGACATTATTTAGTTATGATCTAGTTGCTGCGGGATATAACGATGGTTGTGTGGATATATTTAGCTGCGAGACAGGTATGTGTGTTTCAAATAATGTGACTGCAAGTAGGCCCATAGTAATCTGAACTATCGCACTGCAGGGGCCTTCATAAAGTCTTACATAGTTGCAAAAACTCCAATTCGGTTATTGTGCAAACATGAAGAACATGATGGTATTCTTGTGGTATCTGCTGATCTTGTCCAAGTAAGAATACTGCTTTTTATTTGAACTTTTTCAATAAGGTCATACTTGAATAATGTTAGAAAATTCGAGTAATGACTGCCACATGTAATTCAGCTGTTTGTGAAAGTTTCTGTGATATTTTAATCATAGATTATATCTTTAACCACAAGCAACAAACCTAATGTAAAGCTACAGGATTCTTCCGGTGTAATGGCTGTTGCATCAGACTTGTGGGGTTACACGATAGTCACAGGAAATGCACGGGGATATGTATACATTTACAGACAGATGGACATTGAAAAGTTTGTGATCAATTTGACAATAACACAATATTATGCAATATCTTGCTCAAACCACTTGTGAAATATAAGGGGTTTCGTTAAATAGGAATTTGTTGAAGTATTTTTGTTATTGGTCTGCTCATGAAGAAGCAATTGTTGCAATTGCTTATGGAGTAAATCAAAATAACAATAGGTTTGCAACGGCAAGCGCAGATAATGTAAGCCTGATTTTTAGTATAGTAGTATTTCTACTCTTGGAAATCTGAGTGAAAATTAATACATTGAATTATTTTAGCTTGTAAAACTGTGGCTAACACCAATTCATAACAAATGTGACCGGAGAGGTCTAAGAAAAAAAGATTGGGGTCGCGAGATCTCTTCAGATGCTTATCAGGACCAAATCATCAGACCAGAACATGCATCACGAATCCTGTCTTGCAATTGGATAAATGCTGATTGCGGCAAAACTCATTTCTTGGTATGTCATAAAAAGCTTCCACCTTCACTATTTTCAATGAACTGAATTTAATCTAATCATTTTACATCTAATCATTTTACTTATAGATTTTGTCATATGCTGATGGTTATATTGTTGCATTGAATGAAGCATCTGGCAAAGAACAGTGGTGTATTTTTGCTCATGATGCACCTGTATCGCATCTTTATCATTGTAGATTTGTAAGTTCTTAATGAATGCATTGCCAACATAATTTGTGTTATGTAACAGTCATTTAAGTTAAATCCATTTCTTCATTTGCTACACAGAACAATGCTATACTGTCATGTGCCATGAATGGCTCCTACAAACTCTGGTCATATAGTGGAGTTGAACTTCTGTCTGTTGAAAGCACTGGTGCGAGTTGCATCGGAGCATTCGCCAAAGGTCTGAAAGAAATATATCTTAGTAAATAAGTAATAATAATGATGTATCAAGATAAAATGTGATTGTATTGTGTCTTTGATAGCTAAAATTAATTGTCCGGAGGAAAATCACTGTGTGCAAAAAGGAACAAGAATATGCAAACCTTCAATTCATGGTATCATTATCGGATGCGCGACAAGGAATGGCGAATTGTCAATTGAAAGACTGGGAATAGTGAGATTGATTACATATGGATAGTATGGTAATTTCAATACATTGTCATGCTCTTATTGCAGAAAGAAATGGGCACTATGGTGGGGCACTCGGATTCGATTGTGTCGCTGAGTGTAGGTGCGAGAGACAATATTGTCACATGTGCATTAGACAGAAATGTTAAAATGTGGAACACTGATAACATGGAACCATCAAAGCAACAATTCACTCACACTGGAGAAATAACAGTTGTCACTTTCAATCCTCGTTTCGAAATATTGCTAACTGCCGACAGGTATGAATTTAAAGGTGAACTGTCATGTGTGTATTGATTGCAGTTGCTCCAAAATGGCTAAATGAAGCATACAAAATAATGCAAAAATTGAGTGCAATACCTAAACATGACATGAGCTGTTTGGCTTTTGAAGTTCACCTTATTGCGCATAGCCTTTAAGTGCCATACTGTATTTTTTCCCATTCCAGCAATGGGGAAATTCTAATTTGGAAACAATTAGACAGTTGGACCCCAGTTGTGAAATTCAAAGTATGACAATCACTTTTGGTTTTATTGTCTGTGTAACCTGAGTTTAATTGGTAAATGGAATCATTTAAAATTCACATTCAGGCACATGAAAATGCAGTGAAATGGGCTGGTTTTCTGGGACCAACTTGGCATTTCGTGACGGCTTCATTCGATACTATGAAGTTGTGGAAATATGTAGGCCCATTGCATTCAGAACCAGTGCATAAAGATGCTTTCAGTGTGAAGTATGAATGCATGTGCAATAATTTCACTCTGTATATGCATACATATAGTATATGTGCTTATATCCAGGTTCTTGAACGAAGATCAACAAGCTGGCTTATGTTGCGATTACAATGTAGCTACCCATGCAATGTTCGTTGGTACAAGCACTGGTGATATATTGGCATATGAAATAAAGATTAACGAAAAAGAACCTTCTGGACGTGATTGGACACGTAGATATTGCTCGTGAGTAATTCTTCATTGATCAGTATTGTTTAAAACAAGGTCTATATGGGGGGTTATATAGGAAATTTCGACAAATACAGTGTTATGTTACTTTTAACAGAGTGTACACTGGCGACGCCGAGGAACCCTGTCATTGTATTGTTTCCATCAAGTGCTTAAAGGGTTGTAATGAGATCATTTACGCTACTCTCAGCGGAGTATTGGGAGTAGGAAAGATACTTGAAAAGAATGTAATTGAGGTATGAATTGAAGATATATGTGGCACACTTGTATATGCAGACAAATATAATGAGTGATTTGATTTCAGCCACGCATACACATTGATTTGCAACAAGATCCTACATTTTCTCTAAAAAATTCTATCCCAACTGCATTAACAGTTTTGTCAAACTCGAAAAACTACCGCTATTTTGCGGTTGCGTTCAGTGATGGGTTAGTGATGTATGCGTCATATAGCAGCAAAACTTCAACTGACAAGACGAACACAATTGAACTGAACAAGATTGCAAGTTCATTTTGCATGGATTTATTGTGCCAATGTCATTTGTAGCTGGGTAAAATTTTACTTGATGTTATTATAATTTTCAGGCAACACATGTAGATGGTGTTAGTGGTTTAACCTACAACAGTGAAACACGACAGTTGTGGTCAGGTGGCAGAGATGGGAAAATAAAAGTCTGGCGTAATGATTGTCCATCACGGAACATATTTCAGGTTCAACATATTTTGCATGCATATATCTTCAATTGTAATTATAGAAATTAGTTTTTATTTTGCCACAATTGTCTCTATCATTGTTAAGGTTGCGGAGCATCAGTGCAGCGCTTCGGTTACTTGTATGGAGATTGCTGGAGACACCACATTTGCAGGGGACATCTTGGGCAATGTTTATTTTGTAACACCACTCAATTAATTGGTCATAATTGTGATTGCAAGTTCCTCACAAAAATAAATTCTTTTGAACCGATATGGATTTTATAGGCTAGCTTACTATAGAAAGCAAGTAGGACATCAGTGCCTAGGATCGCAATTGAGATATATGAAACGTCATTAAATTTAGCACGTTACTCCTACTTTATTTATCTCCCTTTGTGATAATAGGGGTCCCATAATGTGTACGTTCATCAATTTTTGCCCCGTTATTATCCGAATTGCAAATACGAATAGTATTTGTTGAAGATGCACCATTCAAACTTCTTAAAATGTGTTAATTATGAATAAAATGGAAGGAAGGTTATTTATATCATACACAACGTTCATCCAGGGGGAGGGGTGTCGGGATTTGTTACAGAATGTTGCAAAAGGGGGTAAACATTTTTGGCAATTTTGGCGAACGTATTTTATGGATGACCCCCGTAGCAGACGACGCTTTTGTGTTGGCGCATGCGTAGTGTCACCAGCTACGCTAGCTAGTCCGCCCGCTCACCGCATGAAATTGATCTGGCTTATAGCCGGCTAGTAAGCGGTAACCGGCGGCTTGAAATCCTATCAGTCTACCCACGCTGTTTTGATCGGTGTGGTCGTGTCCATTTCCTTCGTCGATCAATTTCATTTTCGCATTACGACCGGTGTGCAAAGCTTTGACAGGCTGTGACATCTGCGCTCGTCGTGTTTTGGTGACGTTTCTTCCACACATAATAAGTATTGTAGTATAGGCAGCCACGATGGTCTTCGAGTCCATCGTTGCTGATGTCCTCAACAGATTTTTGGGCGATTACGTTGAGAATTTGGACGCCTCCCAGCTGAAATTGGGAATATGGGGAGGTAAATATGCACCGGGCGACTTTGACAACCGCGTGACAGTTGAAATATTTTGCAGATTTTATTCGAAATAATTTAATTCCGGCAATATAAATGTGCGTTTATGTATTATTATTATTATAGCTAATTAATATCGGCACGTGATGGCCGATCGTGCAACCATGATGCAACAAATAATTTTTATACGTATACAGGAAATTGGGTTTATTGCGATACTTGTTATAGTGGACACAGTTGGTTGATTGTCTTTGGGATCAGTGCCTATAAATTCTGGCAATAAAATGAGGCAATTACGTTAATTGAAGCGCCTCCATTGTATATATTTCCCTCACAATAAAAGTATACAATAACGATAAATATTTTAACTCAAACTTTGTTGATCTTAAATTATTTTTAGTTGTCGCATCTTTAATTATACAAATGGCACGAACGAAAGCAAATGTACGGGTTTTCCGTGCAGATTATATTAGCTATACTATAATTATGATCGAGTTATTATTGATTTTATATTTCTGTGACACGAGAAGCTGTCATTACTTTCATCGCTGATGAATACAGATTTTATATGCTAAATAAGTAAACAAAAATATACAGTTAAATATGCAACAATATCTGATTGTGCAATGTAACTTTTCCTGTACTGTAATAATATAATGGCTTCAATGTACAGGCTGTAATTAATGTAGTACACTGTATGATAAAAATAAGTCCAATGTTTACTGGGGAAATAACCAGCTACTAAATATAATCTCATCCGTGCAGTTTAATTAATTTTCAAAAATATATTCGTGAATTATTTGTCAGAATCTAATGAAGTTGCTGTTTGCCATCTGAAAATGAGGAAACTTACATGTCTGTCTGTAATATTATTAAATGTACTAAGAGATGTTCTCAATTTAGCAACTGACAGATATTATTTTCAAGTAGCTTAATATACATTTCTGTATCTTGTATCAATTTTTTTAGCACAGATTTTGCCGATTCCTTATTTTGTTGTCATGTTGTAGGTAGGTATATACTATGAGGTTTAAATACCAATGTATTTTTGGATCTGATTTCATTGAATTTACTGATCGTCTATATAGTGCGAATTAACAAGTGTTTATTCTGGTGCATGCGTCATTTTATGTTTTGGGTGTAGGCAGAAAGTGTGTCATCTTCTGAATTCAGATTATGCATGTACTGATGCATAGAAGTTGTCCAAAGTTAAATATACCAATTTGTAACATTAAAATAATTAAATTTTTTCAGGCGATGTTGTCCTGCAAAATTTAGATCTGAAAGAAGAGGCGCTTAATGAGCTTGATCTTCCAATTAAAACCGTTGGTGGTCATTTGGGTAAACTTCCAATGAAATAATGTGAGATTTTTGCTCGGAATATAAACACATGCTAATTTGCATATATGCAAATTATTCAGGGAAATTAACCCTAAAGATTCCTTGGAAAAATTTGTACAATGCTCCTGTAATTGCATCGATAGAAAACTTTTGCTTGTTAGCAATTCCAAATACAGGTAAGCGCATAAATATTAGTATAAGTGTTGTCATGTACAACGCATTCTTATAAGGATGGTATTTTTTTGATGGTAAGGAGGGAAATATGATGCAACTAAAGAAGAGAAAGTTAAGGAGGATGCAAAACAAAAGGAACTTCGGAGGATTGAGGAGGCGAAAAGAGCCGAAGCAGAACGAGGTTGGAAATTATGCGCATTGTGTGCTGCCAACTTATATTTATTAGGCATTGTTTTTAGTGTTTTTTTTATCTCATTACGGTAGGATTGGAGAAAGCAGAAGTTCAAGACTCCTTCACGGAAAAATTGGTTGCGCAGATAATAAAAAACTTGCAAATAACCGTGGCAAACATTCACATTCGCTACGAAGATAGTTTCACAAATCCCCAGCGACCATTTGCATGCGGCTTCACGCTGCATAATCTTTCATTTCAAACTACAAATGAAAAATGGCTTCCATCTCTTGCCCAAGATGCTTCTGCAATGATTTACAAAGTAAGGGAAGCAGTGGAGAAAAGCACTTGAATATGCCATAGCGAATATTTTAAATTATCCCTACTGGCCATGCATAGCTTTAATTTGTGACAACTATGTTTCCAATTTATAGCTTATATCATTGGATAGTCTGGCAGTGTACTGGAACAGCTCAAGTGTTCTTTTCAGCAAGATGACTGTTATAGATAGAAAGGATGCATTTAGAACTGGAATAGCTACAAAAACCCATTTGCCTTCCAACTGTTTTTACGGTATAGATTTCCATTAAGATTCTTGAGCAACAAAATTAATGTGCCCCTGTTAAATAACTTGATTTTATTGCCCCAGTACTTGGACCAATCAATGCATCTGCTCACTTGAGGTTGAACAAGAAGCCTGAAAATGATGGCTCAGGTTACACTATCCCCAAGGTTTTGTTGGATGTGGAAATGCAGGAGATTGCAGTTTCACTGAGCAAATTTCAGGTGTCTGCTGATGATAGTTGAACTTTTTTGCACAATATATTTAGTGCTGTTAGTTAACTATATTATGTTCTTTAGTTTCAAGATGTGATGGAGTTGTTGCAATCTTTAGAGCGAATGTCTTTGGCATCCATCTACAGAAGATACAAACCCAGTATGGGTGTGCACCAGAATGCGAGCATTTGGTGTGTATTGCCATCTATTGTAAACTGCGTTTTTTAGTCTGTTATTTGAGGATGTTATTGTAAACATTAGGTGGAAATTTGCATATAACTGCATTGCCGAAGAAGACATCAGGCGAAGGAAACGAAACTGGTCATGGGACCATATATCTAAGCATAGGGCTCTTTTAAAAGGCTACAAGGATGCTTATAGGCAAAAGCTGATGTCAGGCAAGAAAATGCCAGCAGATCTTGCAACCAAAATAAATGTACGAAATGAGATTTTTGTAATTGTTGTCTGAATTTGAAGCATGAGTTTCTGCTTATTGTAAATTGCTTTCAAGGCATTTGAAAAGCAAATGGATGTCTTCAACATTGTTTTGGTTCGGAAGCAAGCCGAGGTTGAAGTGAGTGGATGTTTGCAGCTATTGTAGATGCATGGTAGCAAAGAAAATAGTGTTTATAATGTTTCTAAGCCTTGTTTCCATTCATATTGTGAAGTATGCAAGACTTGGAATCAAGGAGAAACCAGATGAGTCGTATACAGGGTGGGTTAAGTCGTGGTTTTCAGGAAAAAAGGAAAAACAAGAAGATGCTGGCATTGGTACTTTAATGGACGATTTATTAGTTAGAGTTTTATGTCCGGTGGTGATAAACTTGGGTGGGTTTTGTAGTGAAAAAGCTGGAAGATGCCATGTCAGCTGAAGAAAAAAATAAACTGTGTACGGCTATCGGATATCAAGAAAACACTGCTCCAACAGTTTACCCAAAAACGGTGAGGTTATTAAAGTGGTGTATGCAAATTTCAACTCAGTCTTTATATGAACATATGCTTTTAGTTTGTGGAAAACAAAGTATCTTTCATGCTTCACAATCTAACGGTGACAGTGAGAAACGATTCTCAAATGTGAGCGTTATCACAAATTGGGTGACATTGAATTTACATTTCGGCATAGTTATTCTATTTTATAATTGCAGAAATGCCGATGTCATGAAAGTTTCACTGCGCGATGTAAGCTGTGGCATTGATCAAAGACCTTCGGCTCAAGCCTTAAAGCAAGCATTTGCTGAAATCTTGAATTTTAATTTTTAAACGTGTGAAATTGAAATATTATGTGTCTGCATTTGTTGAGCAGATTGAACGTGAATATGAAAAGTATCGTGATTCACGGCATTAAAAAAGAGGGAACACTCGAAGAAGCACCATTGATAGTGTCATCTGTTGGACATGGCCAACCTCAAGCAACTTTGCTGGATATTTTGTTTGAAACAAACCCGCTTGATGAAAGTTGCGATCAGAGAATTCACGTCACTGCGAATCCAATTGAAATTGTCTACCATGCGGTATGTTGTGTTCAGTGCAACAAACTTGTGTCTTGAAGAAGTTGGAATGATACACGTATGTTTTGTAGATGACCATCAACCAGTTGGCTGAGGTCTTCAAGTCTCCCGAGTCCATTGCTTTAACTCAGTAAGGGTCATATGTGAAAATGATATAGTGGACTCTATGCATTTACAAATAACCAAATTGAAACTTGCATTATAAGACTGCAAATGGCTGCACAATCTGCTCTGGAAGATGTGAAAGAAATGTCAGCAACTGGCTTGCAATATGCCATTGAGCAACACAAAGTCATGGATCTGAATATCGATATTAAACCATCATACGTGATCATACCAGAAAATGGAGTATACGAAAAGTGAAAACGATTTCTTATCTGCATCATGTGTAAATTTCATAACCGTTGGCATTATAAAGCGACATTTATTTTCAGGAATTCTCATCTGTTGCTGGTAGATTTGGGAAGCGTACAAATGAAAAGCTTGAAAAAGGAGAAACATGCTCCACATCTAAAGCAACTTGCGAGAACTGGTAGCACGGAAGTAAATATTAGAAATGATATTTGCAGTAAAAATGTTGCAATTTTTCCAGTCATTAATTGATGTTTGGGGGGTGCAAACAGGGTGAAAGATTGAAAGAAATGATATCACAATCTTATGATAAATTTGCCATACACATACAACGGATTCAAATTATTCTGGCCACGCCAAGTAATGTGTTGAAATGCATATTATTGTTATTTGTTTTCTTAGTGAAGAACTTATTATTTGTATGTTGCTATAAGATGATGACTTGAGTGCATTGCGAGTCGGAGGCAAATCGAAGGCTCATATCCTTGAGCCGACAACATTTTCCATCGACCTTCAGAAGTGCATGATTATGGATGATCCTCGTCTGCCAAAGTAGGAAAAATAGTTAAAAATATTAGCAGTCTGAAATGTACTTTCAAATAGTTGTTGCTGAAATTACAATGACATTCACTATGCTATTTATTAGAATGAAGATAAAAGCAAATTTGCCAAGTATCAACATTGTTATATCCGAGAAGAATTTGCTTCAAGTTGCTGCGATTGCCCTCAGCATCCCCACACCGCAGCCCACTTCTTCAGATTTTAAAGATGAACCACAAATAGAAGGGGTTAATATAAAAATAATTGAAAAATTGCCAAGCAAAATGTGTTACGGCAAATGTTTTTCTTTTGCATGGTAGATTTTAGCGGCTACAGATGCAGCCAAAGTTAATGTTAAAACCGTGAAGCAATTGGCAAAGGCACAACTTGTTGTTGAAGCCGCAATTGAAACGTCCGATTCGGCAACCGGGGATAAATCAAAAACTCAATTCACTGACTTAGAAATGACTTTCACTATTGGACAAGTGAGAAGTTTTCATATAATATGCATTGATTTGCATGTATTACCATTAGTGCTCTTAGGTTGGCCTGTCCATTATTCAACAACTGGGAACAGATGAATCAGAAATGATGTCATTTAATATTATCTCACTTGAAACACAATTGAAGATGAGAACTTTTGATATGACAGCCGCATTGTATATCGGCGGCTTGGCTGTGCAACACAAGCAATATAATTGTAATTCCACTAGAGTAGACTTGATTTGATTTTGGCCGTCATTTTACACACTTCCTAAAAATCTTAATGTTTCAGCTTCGGAAGGTACGCCATTATACATCCTGCAGACTCCATCGACGAAAAACTCCGAAGAGAAATTGCTGTCTGTCTTTTATTTAAAGGTGAAGACATTTCACTATTATTACGGCAAGATTATTGTTCTAAATTGTGGTTTTAATATTGGAAAGGCAAACCCGAAAAGCGCCGATTTCAGCACAGTATACAAGTCGACTCTGCAAGATGTACGCATCCAGTTTTCCAAGTTGTGTGTGGCGATGCATCAAGAAGCCATTTTGAACATTATGGCATTTGGCAATGATTTTGGCAAAAAAATCGAAGATGTTCAAAAAAGATATCAGCAAGATAAGTCATCAGATTTGGTCAAATCCAAAGAACGAAGCCTGAGCACATTGTCAACAGTAATGTTTGAGCAAGGAAAAAGCAGACTGAGTATGTCCTGCATGCATTCGTAGACAGTACTGCTGAAATAATTCTCTGTAAATTTATGATAGCCCAAAAGAGAAAAGCAGCAGATGCAAGTGATGCAATCGTAGATTTACATTTCAGCGCTGCGATGGATAGTTTTAGTATTGCGATCTGTGACAACCAACATGCTGTTGCTGACATTGATATCACAGGCAAGCTTTGTTACAAATGGAGAATATTTTTCATTGCAAGCAAAAGAATTCCTTACTTATATTACTGTTAATTGTAATAGGCTTACAAGTTGGATTGAAAATTCAGAAATCTAAGACATTTGTCAATGCAGTGCTCAAGAACATATCAATTATAGATCCTTCCCCAAATGCTGTCTATAGAGAGGTAATACTACTTTGAATTTATACCAAATACATTCCTAATAAGACGATACAAAATCCTATCTTGTAGATATTGTCAATATTGGACAATGATGTATTGAATGCCAACGTGGTGGTTTACAACGATGCAACGGCAGGCCGCGGTTACTTGGACATGGAGGCCGTGGATACGAGCGTAGAACTTTCTGTTGGATGTGTTCGCACCGTGTTTCTCAATAAGTTTGTCTCTGATCTAATGGTAAATCAGTGTATATAGTAGTATTTTTGCTTATATTCTTTCAAAATAACTATTGCTACCAATTAATTGGTTTACGTTATTATACTGCAGAATTTTGTAAACTCGTTTCAAGCTGCAAAAGAAAAGGTTATCGAGGCTGGAGCAGCTGCTGCAGAAGCTGCAAGGCAAAATATGAGAAATGTGTATCAGAAAGCGTCGAGAATCAGGCTGAGCTTGCATGTTAAGGCTCCAATCATAATCGTGCCGCAAAATTCGACATCTGCGTGCGCATTGGTAGCAGATTTGGGAGTTCTTACTTTAAAGAACTCGTTCAGCAAAGGTGACGTAGCCGGCATGGAAAGAAACCCGCCCATATTTGACCACATTGATATTGGATTGCAAAATTTGAAACTTTCAGTGTAAGTATAGTGAATTTCTATGTAAATAATTTATACACCAATGTTTTCTACACAGTAAGGTAAGTTTATACTTTTTATTTGTTTTGCCAGGGCTAAAATAGATCCAACAATAATATCAGTACATGCTGAATGCCTCCTCCTTGAACCTTGCAGTTTCAATGTTAATATAGTTCGAAATTTGACCATTGGACACTATAAAGATGCACCAGAAATGAATGTAATATGCAAGCTGGGAGTGATCAATGCAAGTTTCATTTTGATGAGTCTTACTACTAATCAGTATTCAGCATTATACAAGTGTGAATTAATTATGTTTATATATAAAATAAAATACAGCTGAATATGACACAAGAAGACTATACATGTCTGATGTCAATTATGAATGACAACATTGCTGAGGGCGGAACGCAAGTCAATGTTGCTCCCGATGATCGTGCGGAAGTACATATCATATTGCCAGGTATTCCTCAATTTCTTGTAATTAGTTTTTAAATTAATAGTGCAATAATTGGTGTATTTTTTCCGTGTATAGCCAGTACAAATCTTGTGGAAACTGCGATCATTGAAGAGAAAGAAGATGGCGCAGATGTTGCGTTCACTCGCATGGAAATTGCATGTCAGTTGGAAAGCTTTTCTATTCAACTGTTCAATGGAAGTTCTCATTTGGTTAGTATATCATACTCCTGTACGATTATTATTGAGCAAAAATGACACATGAATATCTATTATATACGCGTATGTAGGTAGAAGGGATTTGTGAGCGTCGATTGCAGCAGTCTTTGGCGAAATTTGAGCTGAAAATGTTTGCTCTGAAAGGACAGTTTTCAAGTGATAGCTCGTTTTGGGCTAACATTGTCTTGGTAAACTGCATCTGGGATGATACACGAGCAATACGAACTGGAGGAATAACAAGGTGCTACTAGATTCTCTATGTTGTGTTCTCAAGATAAGACCTACAATAAAATGGAACGTAATTTATTGAACATTTTATTATCTGTCTTTAGATTACTGGAAAAAACGTCCAAATTAGGAAATGGTGGGAAAAGTATGCTTGATGTTACATTCCGCCAAGGCTCGGATATGGACAAATTTTGTAATTTAACACCTTACTGCCTTTTTATTTTCGGTGTAATACTATAAGTTGTTATTTAAAATGTAAATTATTGCTTGTGGATTAGTGGGTGTGAAGATCCTCAGTTTTTCGCTGGTAATTTGTCCTGATTACCTGATGGCATTGGGAGACTTCTTTGTGAAAGGCTCGCCAAAACCTGAAACTCAACCATCTCCTAAAAATCAAGTTGCCATTCAGCAAAAAACAAGTTCGTATTTCCCTGTTTGTTATAGAGTTCATTTTGGCATTATATCAGTATGAAACCCTACATTTCCATTAAAGAACCTGCAACATCTCTTCAAAAAACAACTTTCACTATACAATTCAAACTAGAACAGCCTGATATTGTAGTGGTTGAAAATGTGAATGACTTTGACACACCAGGAATGATTTTCAATGTAGGCAAAGTTGAATTTAGATATTCAGATTGTGAGATGAATGTTGCGATGTTACCGCATGGTTTTATTCGACAATTTTTATTTACAAAGAATGAAGTTGCACTAAACATGAAGATCACACCTGATCATCAAATGATAAATGGCAGCATCAGAAATTTGCAGTTGTTCACGTGCTGCTACAACCCGGAGAAAAGAGCTGCAACAATGACCGAAGTAAATGTTGGATGTTGCAAATAAATATAATACCAAATGTTGCCATTGTTAATTAATGATGAGTGTTTATTTCTAGATACTAAGGCCGTGTGAGATTTCTCTTATGTACAACACAAATGCACAAAACGAGGTGCATGCAGATTTAAATGTGTCGGAAATCGTGCTTCGTATAACACCATCAACAGTTCGACTTTTATCTTCAATCGGAAATGCTTTTGCATCTCCTAAGGTAAATAAATGTCTATATACAAAAGTCTGTAGAAAATGCAGGAACCAATTTAATGGTGTGCTGTCTATTATTAAAGATACAAGATGAAAGTGAAACTTGCAAATCTCTTAATGATTACACTGGTGCATGGGTGGTTCAGAAGCTACAAGACAGAAATTTCTGGTTTTTGAAGACAGGTATGCTCAGGTTTTCTCTCGCAGAATTCGGTCAGTACATGTTTTTATGTTATCAGAAACTGCAGAAGAAGCTACTGAGGAAGGAAATGTGGATATTGAAGAAACTGCATTGGATGTAGTGAAACAAGAGGCATGTTGATGAAGTGTAGCCTATAGTTTTTTGTGTTCTGTTTTAATAAGAGTCTTTTTGAATTTGACTGGATATTTTGTTCTAGCTTGTTGCTGAAATAAAAACAGTCGTCATCACTGTAGAAGCTGGTGTTGGGAATGCAACAATCCCAATGCTTCTATTGGAAGCTGGTTTCCACGCGCAAGTTTACAATTGGAGCAGCTTGGTTAGTGGATTCAATTTGTTCATGTTCATATAACACGCACAGCTTTTCCCCACCAGAGATTATTATTTCAGTTGCAAGTGGAGGCAAGTTTAACTGTTGAGTTGGCATATTATAACGTGCGACATGCTTCTTGGGAACCGGTCATTGAGCCTGTAGAAGGCGGAAAGAGAGCTTGGGAACTTATGCTTTATGTAAGAATCTCAGTTGCAATCTGCTATTTGGAACAATTAATAAACAGCCCTGTTTACAGGTGAAGAAAAATGAAGAAATCCGCGCTGATGATAACGTTGACCAAGATGGCGATGACGTCGCTGATGGCGCCGATTGTATAGATTTTCTCCTTCCAGTGATGACGGTAAATGTCATTTCTCAAGAGAACTTGGAAATCACAGTAACAAAAGCATGTCTTGACGTGCTGCAAAATTTGGGAAAGGTACAAGTCTATAGATTTGTTATTGTCGGAGCATTCCACGCACTTATTCTTTGGAAATACTGATTAAGTTTGGATGTAACATGTAGATATTTGGAGAAGCAATTACGCCTTCTGTGGCTTCAGAAAAGGATCTGTACGAAGCTCCTTATGTATTGAGGAATGATACTGGGATGCCAATTATACTGATTCTGCAGGATCAAGAGTTTGAAGTATACAAGATTATAATCGTATTTTGTAGTGAAAATTACATTTTACTGCATTTACATTGCTTGTTCAGGTTTTGGACAAAGAAAAATCCGATATCCAAGAGGTATTATTGGAAGTGGGAACCTCTGTGAAGTTAAATCTCAAATCTGCAGCAACAAAAGCTGTAATGAGAAAATCTGTTCTTCGCGAGCAAGATTCTCAGCAACAACACGTGATGATGATCAAAGTAATAGTATTTCCTAACAATATGCAATGTGAATGCGACATTTCTGAACTATGTGTGTTGCTGAATGGAATTCAGATCAAGGAAATGAATGCAGTCCGTCCATTTTCCGTTACCAGAGCAGATAAACGGTTTTTCCCTCTGCCTCATCGAACTTATCCAGGTGACCAATGGGGATTAGTCACAGATATAGAATCAAAGTATGGATCCAAAATAATTACTTTGAGGTCGACTGTGCAGGTAAAAGGACTATTAATTCTTGGTTAAACGTTTTGATTTTGTTCATAATAGTTGCAGTAATGTAATGTATGATGGGCTTTTTTAGGTTCATAACCATCTGTCTATTGGGGCCGATGTGTTTTACATGACTGCGGGTGGAAATGAAGTTCAGTTCTGCGGATTCGCAGAACCGAACACCGTCTTGAATCTCCCATTGCATGCGGTCTACACTCCTACCAGTGAATTGTTTTTCAGGCCAAAGTTTAACAGGTAAGTTTGAACTAAGTTTACTTAATGTGACATTTTATTGGAAGAATTGATACCCAATGACTGCGTAATTCAGCTATACAGTGTCAACGGATGCATTTGTATGGAAAGATCTGCTGAAGAAACCCAATTTGGGTAAAGTGCTTGAATGCAGACCGAGGGATTCCCAGGAACCAACTCTCTTCATTAGTGTAAGTGATCATACAGTATAAGGCAGCATTTTTGTTTGGTAATATTATTCACCGTAATTGCACCGGCAGTCTCTTGGAGAATTAGATCAAATTTACTTTGAAGAAACAAGGAAGAAAACCATGTCGAGCACTTGTTACAACATTCATTTGCGACCAACTGCCATCATACAGAATTTGCTTCCATTGCCCATAGTTTTTACATTGCAGGTGAGATAAATACATGAATATTAGACTTAAAAAAAATTGGGATGGACTTGATATTTATTGGTGCATTGCTGCAGGGTAACTCTGAAGCAATTTTAGAAGAAGGACATAGCCAAGAACTGCTGGGAGCCAAAGTTGGAGTTACCGCAATTACCATCAAGGTATACGAGCAGTGAAAGTTTTGTGAGCTTTAATTATCAAAGTTTCATAGAGAATTTTGCCAGATCCCATCGTACTTAAACAATGACTGGATTTGCAATCGTATCCTTGATGCGTCAGCAGAAGAGTTAAATATTTGGACATTTGAAGCAGTGAACAGCAAGATTTCCATGGTAAGGATTTCATGTGATAAAACAAGAATTTTTGATGCTGATGATGACGAGGAAAATGACAATTTCAGGAATTGGGAATGCATATGGAGTGGAAAATGGAAACTCTTAAGCTGTCTTTATACGCCCCATTCTGGATGATGAATAAAACTGGACTGGATCTGACTTACAGGGTAAGAACTTGGCATGGTAAATTGACTTCAAATTCTTCTTTTATTGGTATTGTAATGAATTAATACTAATTCTGTGGGTCTTGAAAAATGTACAATTTTATTTGTATTACTTCTGTGAATACTCTTGATGCTTCGTGTTAATCCTTACTGTGACGGTGTATATGTATGAATGGCTAGAAGTCTCGGAAATCAGAGAAGACTTCAAATTCTGGCAGTCCTCTGAAGGTACTTTTTTGTGTAACGGGCATAGAATGTGCCTGTAGTTGTTGGCTGTTGTGCTGATTATGGTAACGCTTATTATAATAATTCTGCCATATCTCATTCGGCCTGTTTAGTTCGCAATATTGTGGTATGATGGTGTTTGGGTTCTATGCTGCCAACTGCCTTGATCTTACAATTTCCAGTCAGCGTTAACCTTTATTCCGAAACTTGCAACAAGTTCATTAAATTTGCCACCATTTTCTGGTTACAATATGCAAATATTCTTAAAATGTTACGCGTCTTTAATGGTTGCATACAATATATATAATGGTATTTAGCGTAAAAAACGTGATTCAATATTGTGAATATGATGCGCAATGCAATTTACTTACATGCTAACAGGACACTGAATCGAAACAGAAGTTGTCCATGCTTTCCGTTTCAGAAGTGGTGAGTGGTGCATATAGTGTGGGTTAAGTCTGCTATAGGAAAGAACCCTGCAACATGTTTGCATACAGCACATAAAAACTGTAATCCTGTTTTGAAATGCGATGAATCCTAAGAGTTTGTATGTATCTTGTTTGAAATCTTGCTGTATATGCTGCAGGGTAGAAAATTGTGCCAAACTATATCCTATTTATTCTGTAGATTAATACTAACCGCAGATAGCAATGCATGCACTGTTGACTAAGCACAGTATAGTGGCAGCTAGCAATTTAATATACACTCAAGTTAACACGTACGTACTGCACTTTGAGAGGATTTTTATTGAACCATGTATCGTTCATTAGTGTTGCGGAGTGTGCTTACTACAACAGTCCATGCATGCACAGGTATTGAGAATCACTGCATTAGTTTCACCTTGAGAGTGGTGCATATGAAATATACACAATTCAGTGTATATTATTACAGAGTGTTTTTTTCTTTCCAATTACATTGTTTTCCATTTCATTTGCAGGGAGATGATCCATTACATACTGTATATCATCCAGCTACAATGAAAACTCCAGTGATATTCTCATTCAAAGGAAAAGCTTTTTTCGCCAAGAAAACGGTAAAGTTGACTTACTTTTATTTTTTGCTAATGTTTCTATAGTGTAGAAATTCCAGTTTTCTTTGTGCGCAATATGTAGGCTTCTATTAAAGTATCTGAGGCTGAATGGTCAGATAAGTTTTCTTTGGATGCCGTCGGCAGTTCTGGTATTGTAACGTGTAACACAAAAGGTGGAGTCTCATACGAGGTATATACATTTACAGTTATACTAGTTATATGCACAAATTTGTATGCATTAAAATTGTCTTTTATTACCATTTACCAAAAGGTTGGAGTTCAAATTAAGCTTACAAACTCAGGGTTGACCAAGATAGTAGTGTTTTCCCCGCGTTACTTGTTTGTAAACAGTGCAAATTATGACATTGAACTAAGAGAACCAGCTGATTCTGCAGAGTGGATAAGAGCTCCTTGTGGAGAGGTATGTATTAAATTTACAATGTCCAAATTAATACAGAACTTTTTTTAATCTATGTATGTATGTATGTATACTCCAAATTAATAAATGCAGTGCATCCCATTTTGGCCAAGGCATAACCAGAAAGGGAAATTTGTTCAGTTAAGAGCCCAGGGAACTGTGGAAGAAACACAACCTTTTATCTACCATGATGTAAATGTAACTCTTTTGAGACTGAACAATGATGTATGTTGATAGGGACTTATTCTATTGGAATGTGGTATGTGTAAAGGTCCATTAAAATCGTTCCGATAATTTTGAATCTGTAGAAAGGTGGCATCAATGTGGACTGTCAAGTGACTGAAGGTTCGGTGATAGTTACATTATCGCAGTTCGCAGAAGGACTTGTTGCAATGAGACTGGTGAATGACACCAGTGATTACACACTGGAATACATGCAAAGGTACAGCATTGAATTGTAACGCAATATTTCTGAAGTGCTACTTTCCGAAATAATATGTTGCTTTTTGCTAACAGTGGCTGTTGTGTGAAAAGTCAGTTGAAACCAAAGGAAACTGTGATGTATGCGTGGGAGGTACCCAGCGGATGCAGAGAGCTGACGTGGTCGCTTGGTGATTGCAAAGACCAAAAATTGGATCCGTCTAAAGTAAGCAAATGTGTAAATTACGTATAGTTTGCTCATTTTGAAATTTTACCTTATGCTTTCTTATGTAGGATGCAATTTGTGAGTTTGATGTTGAGAAAAGCAAAAATGCATATTGGGTTTGCTTTTTGGATGGCATGCAACATGTTGTCATGTTCACCGAGGACCTTGCACTTGCCACTTCTGCCCAACAGGTGAACACATTAAGAAACTGAAAGAACCCTGCCGTTAAATAATAATACATTCACAATATATTTTCAATTTGGCTCAGGCGGGTGAATTTGAGCGTGTGGAACAAGAATTAAATGTCAGTCTTTACGGTGTTGGACTGTCATTGGTGGATAATTTCAAAAGCATAGAAGTGCTGTACCTTGCCATTGCCAGGTATAAAACCACTTAGTTATATGTTGGATGAAAGAGCAGCTGGTTATTGGATTTATATTTTACGAAGCTCTGGAATCGTATGGGAGGCAGCCAAAATGAAAAGCCGCCGTTACCGGCCACTCAACATCAAGGAATGTGCAATAATTGAAACGGCTTATCAAAGATACACAAATGAAATGAAGATAAACAAAAAGCCGAAATCACGTCAAGTTTTGGAAGGGAAAATTGAGGTGTGAATTTGAAACCTAATGACTGCATACAGTACCATCGATCATGCCGCAGAAAGACATGATTATGTGACAATTTGACGTGCTTTTAATATAGGTTGACTTCAGCACGGGCTTAATGTATAAGCCTCAGCATCGCAGAATCAGACGTAGTTTCCAACCGGGACTTTGGTTTCAACAGAAAACATCTGCTCATCAAGTGCAGCTTCACGCTAAAATCAACCGGCTTCAAGTAAATTTGCCTTTTTCGTAACGTAAGCCTTTTTAAAAGGTCGCTTTGATAGAAACATCTGTTGTACAGATCGATGACCAACTTCCAGATTGTGTATTTCCAACAATATTAGAACCAATACCACCACCCAAATCAGTGGCTGCTGACACTGGTGATCGATGTCACGTATTTCTAATTATATCGTTTATGGAAATATGCACTATAAGTTGTATATTATATTTTTGTTATCAGCACCAAAACCGTTCGCGGAAGCAAGTATTATGATGAGAAAGAACGAACACAGTACAATTCAACAATACAAGTTAATGAAAATCTAGAATTTATGCCACCTGCTTTCATCAATGCGTGATATATTAAACCATGTTTTCTTGTAGATATTATAAAGTTCTCATCCAAGAATTCCATATAAAAGTTGACCAGGGTTTCATCAATGCCTTAATCAACATGTTTAGCCCAGAAGAAGTTGAGGCCAAAAATCAAGTAAGCAGACAATGTTTCATTGAATCGCATCTTTTACAGTGTCGTGTTTGTTTTTTCTACTTTTATTAGGTGGAACTTTTTCAATTGGATATGAAGAGTGCTAATACAGAACTGAAGGAAATTGCCGAGATTCAAAGCTCGCAAGATGTTAAAAATTATTACGATCTTTTGCATTTTTCACCACTCAAGGTTCGCAAGCAGTTCAATATATTGGACACGATTGCAGTGAAAAACTTGTTTCCTAG